>PVLA01002908.1:0-240019 GCA_004027455.1 Hydrochoerus hydrochaeris | reverse complement strand
ACTGACAAGTTTATTTCACACTGATATATGTGCACCCATGTTCATTGCAGCACAATTTGTAATAGCTAAATCTTGGAAACAACCAAGATGCCCATCAACTGCAGAGTGGATGAAAAAGAAGTGGTAATTTTATACAATGGAATATTACTCAGCTATAAAATGATGATCTTGAGGCCTTCATAGGTAAATGGAGACAACTCGAGACTATCTTCATTAGTGAAATAAATAAAAATCATATTTATAAATATCACATTGTGTCTCTAGTGCAAAAAGTGATAAGAAATATTAGAGTAATAAAACACAAAATGTGTAGTTACTATTGTGAAAAAGAGAGGAAAAGAAAGGGCTCTAAGGGATACAACTGCATGTTTGTTTGAGTGTGTAAAATAGATGACCATATTGCTGAATCCTTGTTGGATCTTTGAGCACAGCTTTTGCAGTCTCACTGATTGAATATCTACTCTGTATCCATTAATTTTGTAACTTTAACAAGTACATCAAAGATGGCAATATGTAATTCATCAACTAGTGATTTATTCAGGTTTTTTTCTTTTTTCTTTTAGAATTCTGTATTGTTGCTACCCTTTTTCTTTTGCTTTTTTTCTCTTTAAAAAATTTTTTAATGCATAATTGCTATTGTAAAAAAGAGAGGAAATAGGAAGCTCTATAAAAGATATAACTGCATGAATATTTAAGTGTATAAGATTGATAATCATACTTCTAAGTTCTTGTTAGATTTTTGAACAGATCTGTTTGCAGTCTCATTGCTTGAATGTCTAATTTGTGTCCTCTAATTTTGTAACTTGAGCAACTATTTCTAAAAGGACAATATGCAATTTACCAACCAATGTTCTCTTACTGTTTATCTTTTTTTTTGAAAGTCTGTAATATTTCTACCTTTTTTCTGTTTTTTGTCTTTAAATAAAAAAAAAATTTTAAAAACACTCTTATAAGTAATAAACAAATTCAGCAGTGTAGCTGGATCCAAAGTCAGTGCCCAAAAACCAATAGCATTCCTGTACACAAACAAATAATGCAATGAAAGAGAATTTATGGAAATTTTGCTCTTTCAATAACATTTAAAAAATTTAATAGTTAGGAACCAACCTAAGAATGTAAATGACCTATATGCCAAAATTTATACTACGCTGCAAAAGGAGATTGAAGAGGATATTAGAAAATTGAGGGATATTCCTTGCTTTTTGCTAGGAAGAATCAACATTGTGAAAATTGCCATACTCCCAAAACTGTTATACAGATTTAACACTTCCAATCAATATACCATTGACATACCTTACAGATATAAAGAAAACACTCCTAAAATTCTTTTGGAAATAGAGGAAACCTAGAATAGCAAAGGCAATTCTGGGCAACAAAGGCAAGGCAGGAGGCATCTCAATTTCGGACTTGAATCTTTACTACAAAGACACAGAGATAAAATCAGCATGGTATTGGCAAAGAAATAGACCTGAGGATCAATGGAACAGATTAGAAGATGCAAGCACAACTACAAAGACACTCAGCCACCTGATATTTGACAAAGGGGCTAAACACATCCACTGGAAGAAGGATAGCCTCTTTAATAAATGGTGTTGGAAAACTTGGCTCTCTACATGCTGAAGACTGAAACTAGATCCAAGCCTATCACCATGCACAAAACTAAAGTCTAAATGGATCAAAGACCTAAATATTAAAACAGAAACCCTAAATCTACTGGAAGACAAGGTAGATAGAAGTCTTGGAGACATAGGGGTAGGCAGAGAATTCATGAACAAAACACAAACTGCACGGGAAAAACTTCAAAGAATCAATGATTGGGATCTCATATTATTGAAAAGTTTCTGAAATTCAAAAGAAATCACCAACAGAGTGAAAAGAAAACCCACAGAGTGGGAAAGAATTTTAACTAGCAGCCCCTCAGACAAAGGACTTGTGTCCAGAACATATAAAGAATTGAAAAACATGAAGCTCCCCAAATTCAAAGACCCTCTCCAAAAATGGTCATCTGAGATCAACTCACAGTTCACAGAGAAAGATATACAAATGGGAAGTAAATACATGAAAAAATGTTCACCATCACTGGTCATTTGAGAAATGCAAATTAAAACAACACTGAGATTTCACCTCACTCCGTAAAGAATAGCTGCCATCAAGAAATCGACTGATAACAAATGTTAGCAAGTCTGCGGGGGGTGGGGAAGGAACATTGCTCCACTGTTGGAGGGAGTGTAGACTGGCGTAACCACTATGGAAATCAATAGGGAGAATTCTCAGAAGACTAGGATTGGAAGCTCCATTGAATCTAGCTTTTCCCCTCCTGGGTATTTTTCCAGAAAACCCGAAAATTTCATATCACTGTGGTATATGTGCACCCATGTTCATAATAGCACAATTTGTAGTAGCTAAATAATGGAAACAAATGAGATGCTCATCAACCACAGAGTGGATTAAAAAGATATGGCATTTTTATATAATGGAATATTACTCAGCTATGAAAATGGATGATCTTGAGTCCTTCATAGGCAAATGGAGACAACTTGAGGTTATCCTCTTTAATGAAATAAATAAGAATCATATTTAAAAATATCACATTGTGTCTCCAGTATAAAAAGTAATAAGAAATGTAGAAGTAATAAAACCCAAAGTGTGTAATTGCTATTATAAAAATAATAGCAGGAAAAGAAAGGGCTGTAAGGGATATAACTGCATGTATGTTTAAGTATGTTGGACTGATAACCCTATTACTAAGTTTTTGTTGGATAGGTGAATAGAACTGTTTGTGGTCTCACTGTTTGAATGTCCACTTTGTATGCTTTATTTTTGTAACTTGAACAACTACTTTTAAGAGGATAATATGTAATTATCAACTAGTGATTTCTTACTGTTTATTTTTTGAAATTATGTATTATTCCTACCCTTTTTTATTTTCTTTAAAGTAAAAAATTAAAATAAGAAAGAACTAAGCTGTATCATGTACATGTACCAACTACTCATAATAAGTGTACTCATTCTATACCACTCTCAAAAAATTATATACAATTGAATACCACTCTGCCATAATGAAAGGCAAACTTGAGATGTTTTTAAATAAATTCATGCACTTAGAGACCTTAACTTTAAGAGATATAAATCAGAAACACAGGTTTACAAATTGTATTATTTCTTTTCTGTGAGAGGCCCAAAGTGTAAACAAGCAGCAAAATGAAAGACAGATATTAGGAAGTAGGAAGAGATTCTTCAAATGGAAAGGGCAAGAAGATCTTGGGGACAGCAGAAGGTAAGAAAGGAAAAGGAATTTAAAGCATAAAAAAGAATCAAAGGACAAAATGGAAATATAGCTTTTGGAAATGGGGAGGGGAAGCTTTGGAGGGAAGGAAGGGAAAGGGGGCAAAACTGAAAACATGTGCTAATGAAAAAAGTGAGAGCTGTTACTGAAAAGTATTGACCTAATTTTGTCATTTCATTATTGTTGTATTGCTGATTCCATTTTTCCCCTTCTATTTAACTGCTCTACCTGCCTAATGTACTCATTCTATTAGATCTTTTGGTATTGTTAGCTTCAGTATCTCTTTCTAACATATTGTTGAGAATACTTTTGAGTGCTGATTTGGTACTCATGAATTTCTTTTGGTACTTTTTACATGTAGATACTTTATTTTTGAATCAAATTTGAAAGTTAGTTTTCAAGTGTATCAGTCTTGGCTATAAGTTGGTTTCTTTCAGGGTTTGAAATACTTCACTCCAAGGTCTTCTGACCTATGGTGTTTGTGTGGAGAAGTCTGCTGTAATTCTAATAAAGTAACTTTGTAAGTGATTTGTTGCTTTTTCTCTGACAGCTTTTTAAACTTTGGTGCTTGTGCTTGACTTTTATAATTTTGACTATAATGTATCAAGAAGAGGTTCTTTTCTAATTATATCGATTTGTGCCTTACTTATCTGCATGTTAAATTTTTTTCTCCATATTTGGAAATTTTCTATTATTTCTGTTAACAGATTTATTATGTTATTTTATGGCTTGGTGATTTTTCACTCATCCCAATTATCATTAGATTACTCTTCTTCATAGCATCTAGCAACTTTTGAATCCATTTTTCATGTTTTCTTGAAGTTTTTCAATTATCTCTAAGTAATTTGTCACCAACATTAGCTCTGTCTTCTACTTCTGACATTCTGTCCTCACACTGATTGCTACTCCTATCCATACTTTCAATACTACTTTCAATACCCTCAATTTCTATTTGGCACATTTTAAGATACTCTTTCTTAAAGCAGTCATTCATATTTGGAATAGTTCAGCTAGCTTTTTGCTAGTGTCTTCTGTAAGGTCACTACTGGTTTGTTTTATTAGGTCTATTATATGTTGATCTCACCAAGCACATTATTGATCTGCTTTTTTAAAAAATCTCTTCTCTTATCCTTATGAAAACTTGGATGTGTGTGTTTTTAATCTTTTTTACCTTAACTTCACTGCATAGATCAGCTTGGAGTAGTTAGAGTTATAGAAACATTTTGGTGCTTTACCTTCCCCTATCTTTATTCTTTTTTTGTGCTGATGTTTGTGATTATAATGGAAAATTTTGTTTCAAGTATTGAGAACTCTGCTGTTAGTGTCTGATAGATTGGCATTCCTTGAATAAAAAGAAACAAATGTGGAGAAAACAGCACAGAAAATTTTAAAAAATAATTATGAAACTTTTGGTATATTTATTACCTTTGTTTTAGTATAATTTATTGAATTTTAAGTCTATATAACTTAACTTGAAGAATATCTGTGTTCCCTAATCGTATCACTCAATTCCTGAAAATGTAAACATTAGTTCTTGTGGCAAGTATAAGTCAGTTCTGGTAAAACAATGAAAGCTTTTCATTTTCTAGGATCTCCATTAGGTTTGGGATGCTTTTAAGGAAATATAATTTTTAGCAATTTTTGATCTTTTTTTTCAATTTGTTACTGAATATTTTGTTTTTAAATTACACCATATTAATTGTATATATTAATGGGATTCACTGTGGCTTTTGCATGCATTCATAGATCATTTCTATCTATTCTTTTCCAGTTTCACTCCCCTTTCTCCTGGCACCCTTTTCTCTATCTATTGTAGTAACTATTTTAATTTCAAGTCAGTCCTTCAGTCACAATGGTGCTGAATCTCTTTCAGCTTACTTTCCCCCTTACATCATTTCCAGCTTAACTTATAACCTTTTTAATGGAAGCAAGTAGTGGTTATTGTGCATATTGATTACAAAAATATTAATTTGCATGTACATTTTACATGTAAACATAAAAGTCAAGGTCTTTAGATGCCAAATTAATCTAACAAGCTGTGAGATATACACATTCTTATTTTTAATATTATAAGAATGATAAAAATGGATCTTGTGAGTTGACCTAATGCCATTTAAAATCTCATTTTTCTAAATTCTAATATTTCTCTAACTTGCTACCTAATATAAAAGTTTGTTACCATTTAAAATGTAAACTTTCCTTACCCTTAGAATATTTAAAACCAATATTAAATCATTTTGAGTGGATTCCTACAAGGTATGATTAGCTTTTTCATTTTATAAATTTCATATATTAATATTCTCAATTAATTTTTATCTTCAGAAACACAACATCACCAAAATAATAACTTCCATAAGAATTTATTTTTATATTTTTTCTAAAGTACTATTAGAGAAAATCAATATGTTGATAGTGTCTCAACATTCCAGAAGCTATCTATTAGTTTAATAACAATGAATATAACAGTGAACATACAAGTTTTATTTCAAGCATCATTTTTAGATTTAAATTCATTTACGGAAGTATCATTTTTGTTACATATGTAAAAACACTGCCTAGATACAGGTTATAGACAAAACAATCTCCTTTATAAAGCTTGTTAAATTAGTAGAAAAAAATTCATGTGTTGTATTATCAGTGGACTTAATATTATTCCAGAACAGAAGAGAATAAAAGACAAGATTTTATTTAAATTGTGACATCAAATTTCTTTCCCCTACTTAAAATAACTTATTCTTTAATATTCTCTATGTGTCTGGGTTTTTTTTACTGGTGATGATGATGGTTGCTGTAAGAAATTGGAAAGGAACTGATTGTATACAAAATAGAGCAGAATCTGTCTTATCAGTTTTCCCTCATAAAGAAAACTCTTAAATTGAGGCATGGATTAAATTAGCACTCTCTTTAACTATATCTTTAGCAGTAAAAAACTAGTCCTTCACTTATGGTGATGATGTTATGGGTGGTGTTTCAGTGCAATATAATTAAAAAATAATATGAACCCTGTGGTTCATCTCTCCTTGTCTCCAATGGTTTCTGCTCATGACAAAATACTTAAACGGATCTTTGCTAATGATTCAGCCTCTATATAAGCATTTCAGTGCCAAATTCTATATGGAAGTCTGACATATAGTGATGGTATTAATTACTGTTAAAGTATTGATAAAAATGTAGATCATAATAAAAATATAAATTGAAACTAAAACATAATTTTCAACCCATTGGTTTAGCAAAACTCAACAATATTAGAGATAAGAACATGGGAACTTGCACTCTTATATATCATCAAAGGAAATTATTAGTACAATCTCTGTGAATGAAAAATTGAGAATATCTAACAAAACCAACCAATATATAACTAATGATTACATTCTAAGAATTTTTCCAAAACGTATACCTATGGACAAAATAACATACATTTAAAAATGTTCATCACAGCTTTATGTCAATTAACAAAATATTAGAAACAACCTAAGTATGAATCTGTATGTTCAAAGAACATATAATACAATAGAATTTTTAGCACCATTAGAAATAATGAGATAGGTTTATATATATTCTCTATATATGTATACAGAAGGCCTTCTAAGGCATACATTTAAGTAAAAATTTAAGAAATGATTGAGTGAATTGTGTTGCCATTTCTGTAAAAATATATACATGTATAAACTGATGTCCACAGTATAGCACTGGAAGGGAGCAAAAGAAACTCTGGGCTGGTGTCTGGGAAAGGCAATGTGCTAATGTGGAGGCTTGTTTTTCAAACTAAACTGCCTTGAAATTTATACTGTTTGCTTGTGTTTCCTGTAAAAAGATGAAATTGTTTTTAAAATAACTGGCAATGTTAGGTGAATTTTAATTCATTCTTCCTAGAAAGACCAGTGTCTGTGTCCATATTCTGTCCACCAACTGTTTAGACAGGTCATCAGTTTCTTCATTAAGATGGAGTAGTTTTACAGCAAAGGAGCGTTATGAAGAATAATGAAGAATTAAAGCACTGGAAAATAAATTTTTGATGATTTTTAACTGTGTTAGTCTATAAATCATTTGCAAATCTCTTGAGATGTATTAACTTTATCCTAGAAAAATGCGCAAAGTCTTGTGTACAGGATTAGGTCTGGGAGACCTCCTGAAGCTAATTTGTAGTCTCAAGCTTACTCAGAACAACAACAACAACAACAACAATAACAAATACATTTCCTACTCCCAGGGGCTTCAGGAGGCCTATTTTATTTACTAAAGAAATATTTGGCATAGATTTTAATCTTTTCTCTTTACTCAACACTCCTTAAAAGATAAATATAATGACTACATTCCAGTTGTTATAAAGCTAATCTTCATATACCTATCACTCCTATTTATAAAGCTCTCTTAAGAAGTATGATATCCAGTATCTGTTAATATTTTGATACCTGTGGCTTTACTGAAAAGGTGAACATTGAAGGTCGATACACCAGTAGGATATTTTGGCCAGGCTGACACTCTCCAAGAACACTCTTTCCTATAAAAATTGGGATTTATTATAATGCTAAACCATCTTGGAGACAAAATTTTGGAAATTCCATATTCAGTCACAAAATAGATAGTGAAGAACTTCTCACAACTAAGTGCATGCACAGCATGCTTCACACTCAGTAAGGTCTCTTCATTCACCTGAAGTCTCTGAGTCCCCAGACCACTTATTTCCAAGAACAAGAATAAACAGAAATAGGAAAGATTACTGTACCATCTTGAGATTGATTTCATCAGTTGAATTAAGTGATCTGTAACATTTATTTAACTTTAAAGAAATAGCTTAGGCAGGCATGGTGGAGCACATTTGTAATCCCAGCACATGGGAGGCAGAGACAGAGGCATGAGGATCAACTCAAGTTCAAGGCCAGCATGGGCTATATAGTGAGACCCTGTCTCAGAAAAGCCATAAATAAATAAATAAATGAAAGAAATAGCTTAGGCAGGCATGGTGGAGCACATTTGTAATCCCAGCACATGGGAGGCAGAGACAGAGGCATGAGGATCAACTCAAGTTCAAGGCCAGCATGGGCTATATAGTGAGACCCTGTCTCAGAAAAGCCATAAATAAATAAATAAATGAAAGAAATAGCTTAGAAGCTTATCTCTGCTAATGTCTGCAAAACTGAAAAATTTTACAGTATTTTTGTTTTATACTATTTTACTATAGAAAAGATTGAAGTCTCATAAAACTGTAAATCCAACTATATATAGATGCAACATATAGCTACTTCAATGCAAGAACATATTTGCCCCTCCATCTCTGAATTTTTTTATTCAAATGTAGTATTTTCCAGATCATTATTATTTTATATCTGGATCATGAGGAAAAATGGGAAAGGGAAACTTCCAATACTCACAGCTTTTTATTCTATGATTTCTGGCAATTCCAGTGAACACTAGAACCTAGACCTGTTTCCTCTTGGTTCTATCTCCCCAACAAAGGTTGCATTTATAAACAAAGACATCAGTGTGCTGTGAAACACAATTACTTGCTCACAGTGATCCTGCTTTAGTGATTTGAGTCAAAATCTGAATCCAGGTCCATGTGGTCACCATACTCTTCAAACATCCTGTATTGGTTTCTGTTGAATCTGCAACCTATTGATTTAGAAATCCACATAAACCAGCTGCCATAAATTTAATTTAAAAGCTTCAGTGGCTGCCAGATTTTAATATGCCCCTGAATCACCTGGAGGGCTCATTTAAAACACATTCCTGGGCTGAGAATGTAACTTAGAATGCCTGCCTAGCATGCACAAGGCTGTGGGTTCCATCCCCAACACTGAAAACAAAAGTAGACTTCTGAGATTACAATTAGGGAAGTACACCAAAATTTGCAGTTTCTAACAAATTCCCAGATGTTGCTGGTGCTGCTTGTCTGGTGACCATATACTAAGAACTGCTAACCTACCTACATGATATAGAGAGGAACCCTCATTCTGGAGGAAGCTGCCCACAGTCTCCCACCTTACAGTATAACAGGGCTTCACCAAAGCTATTTTTTAAAAGCAACATTAAATTTTTAATGGGATAAGGTCTCACTATATAGTCCAGAACTCATTATGTATCCCAGGTTTGTCTTGAACTCACAATCCTCCTACCTCAGACTCCTAAGTGCTGTGATTACAGATTGTTGCCACCACATCCACCCAAAGATTTTTTTAAAACATAGGACCAGGTATATAGCTCAGCAGTAGAGTGCCTTCTTGGCAAGAACAAGGTCCTGAGTTCAATTCCTAGGACAAAAAAATGTTAACTGTAACACCCTTTTGAAGTAAGTGATGATCATTTTCTTCTTGTTCTCTTTCACCTCCTATAAATGTGTTTCCTTGAAAATGACAAATCTTATTACCATAGAATGTACTGTGAATAACTGTATTGACTCCACATGCTTTTTCATCAGTATAAGGTAAACATTTCTCTTTTCCTTTTATTTTGTCCTGGATACGAGAAAGTAACTTCAATTTTATGATAAATTATTTAATACTTACCAGCTTGATTCTTTCTGACACATTTTAAAAATTCATTTTAATAATTATGTTTTATTTGTATAACATATTAAATTTTACTTCTTTTCCACTAATAATAAACTTGAGGAGCAAGGATAGGCAGTTAAGTCTTATTTTTAAATTTTTTTTTATTTTAAAGAGAATAAAACAAAAGAGGACAGATCTAAGCAGATCAGAACAAAACAATGTAAGCAACACAGCACTTCACAACAAGACAATTGGATATTAACAGTAGCTATCATAATGTCTCTTTCTTTGAAATAGTTGAGCTTAGTTTTACACACAATAATGTCAAACATAACAAAATAGAATAAAACCACTCAAGAGAATGAAAGTATCACAAGGTATTCTGAACCAAATAACTGAAGATGAAAAATGGCTGCTGTATTCTCATTTTCCATAAAAATTTTGTTTATACTATCATACATATTAAAATCCAATAAGACACAACGTGCTAGAACCAATGGTAATAGAAAAACAAGAGCATGGTAGGACTTCAGAGCAAGATGATATTAAATCAACAATGGCTGCCATATTGTCTTGCATTCAAAGTAACTATTCATATGATCACATATATTAAGATCAAACAAAACAGAATAAAACCATTCAAACCAATGAATGAAGACATAAGACATCAAAGCAGTATAATGGTGAACCATGATTTCCATAAAATTTTCTGTACTCTTACCATTTCTTTCACTAGGGAGACTATACGGTATTTATACATGTGAGTTTGATTTATTTCACTTGTGAGTATAGATTCAAGATGCATCCATTTATTTATAAATATCTCAATGTGATCATTCTTTATAGCTGAGTAGTAGTCCATTGTATAAAAGACAGTTAAGTCTTAAATCATGAGTGCAAATAAATGAGCTTAATATATTTAACTTAGAAAGAAGTTATTTAGAGCTTTAAACAATTTAGCATATGGGCGTAAAGAGGGCATGGGTAGCACTAACATGTTTTTGCCAAAATTGAGTTTTTGCCTAGTGTGTCTGCGATTTGAAGAACCCATTTGAGACACTTGGTAAATCTGCATCATTATAAAACTAATAAACTGGAGCCATTACAAGGTTTGTCAGCTCTGATTTAATTTAGATTATCAGTCCCTTCAAACTAAATCAAAACCACAGAGAAGTGTCAAACAGGTGACATCATTCAAATGGTCTGAAGATATTTCTGATTTAGGTGACTGAGGTAACACATCCATGTTCCTGCCCTAATTGCCTGGTACAGTGTTGGCTGGTTCACTGCAACTCCTACCCATGTTGAGAGATTCATGACACATCTTCCTACTACTAGTAGCAGATACAGGACACAGCAGATCCAAGTAAACTTTCTTCCTGCCTTTTTTAGCTATAGGAAGCTTTAGCCCCTTGTTGCTATGGAGATTCATTTCCCATATGCTCTTATTTCATAGGTTCCCCACTCTCTGTGTTCAGGCCACTATGAAGCCCAAGATCAACTGCTGAGTTTAGGCTCAAGGAATGGGATATAGATGCCTTGGGGGAACCTGGAACTAAGGGCAAGACATGGTACTATTACTGCCACATTGTGTCTTAAGTAAATTGTGCAGGCTACTCTAGATACTGCAACTATTTTGTTTAACTACTTTTCTTCCTGGGAAAAGTACACACTAATTTCCAAATACTTGATTTTAAAATAATCTTTTTGAAAACAACCTAGTTACTATTTCCATAGAACCAATTAAGTCTACTTCTCCTTTGCATGAATTAGTTTTTTCATTCTCACCTTGCTTCAAATACACAGATCTTCATTAAGTATCATTTGTAAAGTAGAGACTTCTTTAACAATTATTAAAGTATTATTGTAATGCTTTTCTGTCTTGTTTATTTAATTAGACTAATATGGTAATTGGCATTTCTATAACCACTATCTCCAAAGCCTTAGCTTTAAAACATGTACATATGGTCTTATTTGAGCAATAAATAGATAATCTGAAAAATAACACAATAGAAATATGTGTAAGGGGGTGTCTTCCCTGGCCTTGAACTACTAGTTAAATTGTTCATGTAATTAGGTAGCTCAACAAAATTCATTAGGGATCTGGGTTGGATAAAATTTTTCCTACTCTTAAGGAAATGCTCAAAATGCTTAAACATGTGTGGCATTTCATGATTGTCCTATAGCCTGTAAGCAAAATTTGGAGAACTCTAGAACTCTGGACAGAATTGAAAATTTAGACATGCCAATGAAATGGGACTGGAGGAGATCAAAAGAATTCATGAAGAACAGTTCTGGCAATAGAAGAAGATGTCACCATGGGTGGGAGAAGTTGAGCAAGACAGGTTTGATTTAGCACAAGGGTCATGCTTGAATTGGCTATGATTTCAGGAATAATGTAACATTAAGCTTGGTAAATTTGCCTTGCATCACCATAGTACTAATGAATTGGAGATATTACAATGTTTGTCAGCTCTGATTTAAGTTGGGTGATCAATCCCTTCAAAATAGATAAAAACTTCTACCTCTTCTGCTTCCATCACACACTGCTTTTAAAGTAACATTCCCTTGTGGAAAGACAAGAAAATGCTAAGGTAAGATTCTGTAAACTTCTCAAACAGGACACAAAAAGCACTAAGAAAAAATGATAAATTAGAGCTATAGTAAAATTAAAGACTTATTTACATAAAAAGCTACAATTAAAAGTCAGGCATGGTGGCTCATGCCAATAATCCCCGCACTTTGGGTGCTGAGGCAGAAAGATTACAAATTTAACCCTATCTCAAAAATAAAAAGTAAAAAAAAGGGCTGGGGATGTAGCTTAGTGCGAAAGGCCTAGATTCAATCTACAGTAGTGTGATAAATAAGTAAATGAATAAATAACACATAACAACAAGCCACAGCACAAGAGATGATATAATACTGTTTCAACAAAATGCTTCCATTTAGACTATATAAAGAATTCTTACATATTTCTAAGAAAAAGACAGTCAACCCACTAGAGATATGAGTAAAAGACCTGAAGAAACACTAGAAAAGAAGATAGTCAAAGGGTAAAACAACATCAAAAATACATAAACTTCCTTAGTCATCAGTGAAATACAAATTAACAGTATAATGCAATGTCTATACACTTAAGAATAAAGAACAAATATATCAATTATTGTAGTATGATAAATATGTAGAGTAACTAAAACTTTCATATATTACTGATAAGAATATAAATTCACACATCTTCTTTGGAAAAATTCTTTGGCCATATCTACTAAAGCTGGATCTATGAAATATATGAATCACTATGGCAGAGTGAGTTCACTCCTAGACATACATTAAACAAAAGCATACACATATTTTCACTCACAGGCTTATACAGGAATATTCATAGCAGCATATTCAGAGTAGTGCAAACTGAAAAACATCTCTGATGATTAATATTATAGCAACTGGGTTGGGTGATAAGGTGCCCAGATAAATATTATTCATAATGTTTCTATGAAGCTCTTTTTGGATTAGATTAACACTGAAATTGGAAAACTGAGTAAAGTAGATATCTCTCTCTAGTGTGGGTTGCCTCTTCCAATCAACTGAAGTCTGACTAGAACAAAATTCTGTCCTCCACTAAGAAGAGGGACTTTTTCCTACCTGATGGCCTTGGAATGGTACAGTTCATTCTGTTTTCTAGATAACCCTGATAAATAAAAAACCAAAAGCACACCAAGAGTAAAATGGATTATTCAAGAAATTTTTCACACAGCAGAATTCTGCAAACTATGAACTGATCTAAACTGGCAACAAAAATATCCAGACACAAAAGAGAATAGGCAAGATTAATATATACTTTTAGAAGTTAAAGATAGTAACTACTAAAACGGGTAATTATTTGAAGCAGGTAGGAATGGGAATCTTTGTGGTTGCTTGTAATGTTTTAATTCTTGATCTGGGTGCAAAATTATGTGAATGTGTTCTGTTTGTGAAAATACAATGAGCTATTTATTTAGGATTTTTGTGCATTTAGTTATGTATTAATTTTTTTTAAATTTTAAAGACTTTAGGAAAGCAGACTGAAAAGCAACCTATTAACAAGACCTTACCAATCCACACAATTAATAGGGACAAATAAATATTTGAGTTCAAATACTAGTATGTTTTATCCACAATCTGGACACAAGACAAGGATTTATACTTTTTAAAATGTTTTTCCAATTTTTTTATTTAAAGAAAAAAGAAAAGAAAATTTAAAAAATAGAAAAAAGTAGAATAATACAGAATTCAAAAAAATTAACATTATTAAATCTCTAGTTGATACATTACATATTGTCATCTTAACAATAGTTATTAGAGTTACAAAACCAAAACATAAAAAGTGGCTGGACACTCAGACATTGACAGTGCAAACTCTTCTATTCAATGATCTAACAGAAATTTAGTAATATGGTCTCACACACTATACATACCGTTATATCTTTTAGAGCACTTTCCTTCCCTTTTACAATACCTATTATACTTTTTGGATCCCATTATTCTGTCAGTTCTTATTTTTTACACTAGAGAGACAATGTGATATTTACTAATGTGGGTCTTGTTTATTTCACTAATGAGGATATTCTCAAGTTGCCTCCAGATCATCCTTTCTTATAGCTGAATAGTTTTCCATTGCATAAAAATACCACATTTTTTTCTTCCACCATGTGGTTGATGGCATTTTGGTTGCTTCCAACATTTAGCAGTCACAAACTATGCTGCTATGAACATGGGTGCACATATATCACTGTAACATGGCCTTTTCAATTTTTCTGGGAAAATATCCAGGAGGGGAACAGCTGGATTGAATGGAACTTCCAATTCTAGTTTTTTTGAGGAATCTCCATACTGATTTCCATAGTGGTTGCAACAGTGAAGTGTGCCTTTTTCCACACATCCTGACCAAAATTTGTTATCAGTTGTTTTCTTGATGGCAGCTATTCTTTCCAGATTGAGGTGAAATCTCAATGTTTTAATTTGCATTTCTTGAACAACTAGTGATGGTGAACATTTCTTCATATACTCATTTGCCATGTGCATATCTTCATCTGAGAACTGTGTGTTCATCTCCGATGCCCATTTTTGGAGAGGGTCTTTGAATTTTGGGGTTTGATGTTTTCAATTCTTTATATGTTCTGAATATAAATCCTTTGTCTGAGGGATTGTTGGCTAAAATTCTTTCCCATTCTGTGGGTTTTCTTTTCACTTTTTTCGTGATTTCTTTTGAAGTGCAGAAATTTTTTAGTAATATGAGATTCCAGTTGTTCATTCTTTGAAGTATTTCCCGTGTGGTTTGTGTTTTATTCATGAATTCTGTCCCTCCCCCTATGTCCCAAAGATTTTTGCCTACATTGTCTTACAGTAGATTTAGTGCTTCTGTTTTAATATTTAGATCCTTGATCTATTTTGAATTTATTTTAGTGTATGGTGATAGGCATGTGTCTATTTTTAGTCTTCAGCATGTGGAAAGCCAATTTTTCCAACACCATTTATTAAAGAGGCTATCTTTTTTCCAGTGAACATGTTTAGCCCCTTTGTCAAATATAAGGTAGCTAAATGTCTTTGTAGTAGCGTTTTCACCTTCTACTCTGTTCCATTGATCCTTAGGTCTATTTCTTTGTCAGCACCATTTCTTTGTCTATTTCTTTGATGATTTTATTACTGTGGCTTTGTAGTATAGTGTCAAATCAGGAATTGAGATGCCCTCTATCTTGTCTTTTTTGCCCAGAATTGCCTTTGCTATTCTAGGTTTCTTCTGTTTCCAGATGAATTTTAGGAATATTTTCTCTAGATCTGTAAGGTATGTTAATGGTGTTTAAATTAGGATTGCATTGAATATGTATAACTTTTTGGGGAATATGACCATTTTCACAAGGTTTGTTCTTCCTAACCAAGAGCAAGGAATATCCTTCCATTATCTAATATCCTTTTCAACTTTCTTTTTTAGAGTAGTATGTTTTTCAACATATAGGTCTTTGCATTCTTGGTTAGGTTGATTCCTAAGTATTTCACTTTTTTAGATGCTATTGTGAAAGGTGATATTCCATAATGTCTCTCTCCTGGAGATGTTTGTGTACAGGAATGCTATTGATTTTTGAGTGTTGATTTTGTATCCAGCCACACTGATGAATTTGTTTATTACCTCTTTTAATGGAGTTTTTGGGGTTCTTCTATTTAGAGTGTCATGTTATCTGCAAATAAAGATAATTTAACTTCTTCTTTTCATATTTTTATTCCTTTTATTTCTCCCTCTTGTCTGATTGCTCTGGCTAATGTTTCCAGGACTATATTGAAAAGGAGTGGTGATAGTGGACATCCTTGTTTTTTTCCTGATTTTAGAGTGAAGGCTTTCTGTTTTTGTGCATTTAGTATAATGTTGGATGTTGGTTCGTCATAGATGGTCTTTATGAAATTGAGGTTCATACTGTCTATTCCAAGTTTCTATGGGGTTTTTATAATGAAAAGGTGTTGGAATTTGTCAAAAGCTTTTTCTGTGTCTATTGAGATGATCATGTTATTTTTATTTTTGGCTCTGTTGATGTTGTGTGTTACATTTATTGATTTGTATATTTTGAACCATGCTTGCATTCCTGGAATAAGTCCCACTTGGTTGTGGGGTAAAATCTTCTTGATGATCTGCTACATTCTATTTGCCAATATTTATTGAGCATCTTTGCTTCAGTATTCATTAGTGAGATTGGTCTATAGTTCTCCTTTTTGGTTGGGTATTTCTCTAGTTTTGGTATCAGAGTGATACTTGCTTCCAAGAATGAGTTAGGGAGGACTGCTTCTCTTTCAATTTCATTGAAGAGTTTAAGGAGTATTGATGTTAAATCTTCTCTAAATTTCTTGTAAAATTCAGCTGTGAATCCATCAGGACCTGGGCTTTTTTTGTTGGTAAGTTTTTAATCACATTTTCAATTTCAGTAGCTGATACTGGGTTATTCAAAATTGTTTCATCTTCTTGGTTGAACTTTGGTAATTCATATGTTCCTAAAAATCTGTCCATTTCCTCTGTGTTTTCCACCCTATGTGAGTAGAGATTTACAGTGTTGGTGTTCATTATCATTTGAATTTGAGTAATTTCCTTCTTTTCAGTCCTTACAGTGTGGATTTGAGTTTTTCTTTCTTTTTCTTAACAAAGTTGGCCAGGGTTTTATCAATTTTGTTTATTCTCTCAAAAAAACAGCTCTTTGATTCATTAATTCTTTGTATTGTTCTTCTATTTTCATTTGCTTTAATTTCTGCTCTAATCTTTACAATTTCCTCTCTTCTGTGAGCTTTGTGTTTAACTTGCTCTTCCTTTTCTGGAAGTTTGAGATGTAGCATTATCTTATTGGTGTTCATTCCATTTCCTTGATGTGATTATTTATAGCTATATATTTCCCTCTTAGGACTGCTTTCATTGTATCTCATAGGTTATGGTATGTTGTACCTGCATTTTGATTGTATTGTAGGTATTGCTTTATTTCCTCTTTAATTTCATCTGTAACCCACTGGTTATTCAGAAGGTTGCTATTTAATTTCCATGTATTTATGCACTATTTGCAGTTTTTTTTCCCATCGATTTCCAATTTTAGTGAGCTATGAGCAGATATTATGCATGGGATAATTTCACTCCCTTTGCATTTAATTAAGAATGCTTAATGGTTATATTGTCTATTTTGGAGAATGTCCCATGTGCAGCTGAGAAAAATGTATATTCTGATCTGGTTGGGTGGAACACTCTGTAAGTCCATTTGCTCACAGGTATGATTCAGTTCTGTTATTTCTTTGCTGACTTTTTGTCTAGTTGATCTAACTCTTTGTGACAACGGGGTGTTAAGGTCTTCTATTACAGTTGTGTTCTTGTGTATTTGGTTTTTCATGTCCATTAGTATTTGTCTTACACAGTTGTTTGCTCCTGTATTTGGTGCATATATATTTATAATTGTTAGTTCTTCCTCTTGTAGTTTTCCACTTACAAGTATCTAGTGGCCTTCTTTGTCCCTTTAAACCCTTTAGGTTTGAAGTTCACTTTGTCTGCAAACAGAATAGCTACCTCTGCTTTTTTTCTGGGTTCCTATTGCATGGAATACTGTTTTCCATACTTTGAGTTTTAATCTTTGAGTTTCTTTTTGAGTCAGACATGTTTCTTGTATACAGCATATTGTGGGATCATGTTTCTTGATCAATTCTGTCAATCTATTTTTCAATGAGTGAATTGAGACCATTTACATTGATGGATATAACCGGTATGTACTGGCTCAATTTTGTCATGCTATGTTCTTGCTGCTGGTTTCCTGCTTTTCCCCTTTATTTAATTGCCTTCCCTGTCTGGTGGATTGTTTATGCTATTGTTCTGGAAATTTTAGTCATTTTTAGCTCTATCTAGTATGCCATTCAGTACTCTTTCTGTTGTTGGTTTGGTGGGCATGAATTTCTTCAGTTGTTTTTTGTCATGGAAATATCTTTTTTCTCCATTAAATTTGAAATACAGTTTTGCTGGGTACATCAGTCTGGGTTGAAAGTTGTTTTTTTTTTAGGGCTTGAAATACTTCACTCCAATCTCATCTTAACCTGAAGGTTTGTACTGAAATGTCTTCCATGATTCCAATAGGCTTTTCTTGATAGGTGACTTGTATCTTTTCTCTAACAGCTTTTAGTATTCTGTTTTTATGCTATATGTCAGGGATCTTAGTTATTATATGTCTGAGTGTAGATTTATGTTGGTTGTGACTGTTGGGCATTCTGTATGTCTCACTTATTTGTATATCTGATTTTTTTCTCCTATGTTTGGGAAATTTTCTTCTATTACTTCTGTGAATCATTAAGTTATGTCATTTCAACTGACTCCTGCATCTTCTCTGATGCCTATTAGTCTTATATTGTTTCCCTTGGCATCATCTTGAAGCTGCAGAATTGTCATTTCATGCTTCTTTTTTGTTTATAAGTCGTACCTTTTCATGATCGCTATCTGTGATCCTGTCCTCAAGGTCTGAAATTCTATCCTCAGCTTCATTTAAATGGTTTTTCCCGCTTTCAATAGAATTTTTTGTTTCTGGGATATCTCTTTGAATTTGTTTCATGGATTCTGCTTGTTTTCTACATTGTTTATTCAAAGTTTCAATCAATTTCCCTTGCTCCTATTTTTTTTATCTATTTCTTCTCTAGCTATGTTGAGCAACTCATTTACTAAGGTTGTTATTTCTGTCTTTATATGAGAGATTCCTTCTAATATGATTTCTTCTATACTCTTATGGAGTTGTTTTTTATTTCACTTGCTATCTTTTCAGAGATTTCTGGTGTAGTACTTTTGAAGTTCTCTATTTCAGTGTCACCTGTACTTGGTCTTGATGGACTAGATGTTTGATATCACATTTTGCCTTTTCATGTTGTCATTTTCACCTTTTGGGTAAATATTTGGTCTTTCAATACCAACAATCTCAACTGTCCATTATGTGAATTTTAGAGTCCTACTGTGTGGTTGATGTTTGTCAAATTGCTGGGTACCACAATGAAGAGGAAAGCCAGTCACCTGAATTCCTCCTATAGGGCCTGTTTTGTGAGTCCTATATTCTTTCTGGGCTAACTAGCCTAGAAGCATTGATGTAGGGTAACTCTTAGTTCCTGCTGTTGCTATGGCTTCAGGTTGTTGCAGGTCAGCAGATCTCCCTGTCTATAGTGTTTGTGTTACCTGAGGCCCTGATATGTCATTGGAAGTCTCATAAGCTCTTTTAATTTTCTTCAAGTTGGGGAGGCCTATTGGCACACTTCTCAACCTGTCTGATGTTCTCTGTGTGTAGGAGGGAATTACCCACTCTCTTGCCATGTTTGCCAAGGTCTTACAGTTGGAGGGAGCTTCACTTCCACTCCTATTTACCCACTGCAGACCTCTATTTTAGGGGCAAAGTCACCACACTGACTGGAGCCTGCTGAAGTCTTCTGTTTATGTGAGTGGTTCCTGAGTTTCCCATCCAGCCAGCACAGTAATCCACTCTAGTCCAAGGTTCTAGGAGAAGGGGTTAGATCCAAAGATCAACTGCAGTACTAGGTCCAGGAGGTGGGTGGGTTCCCGGGGGGGGACAATGGCAGTGGTCAGGGTCATCCCACGCCTTCCAAGCCAAGGGGTGAGCCTGCAGCAGTGGTCTAAGGTGGCTCACTTGTGCTGGGGGCATCCTAGGTGCGCTGGGTCAAGGTGTGGGCCAGTGGTGGCAGTCTGAGGCTACCCAGGTGTGCTGGGCTGAGGGGCAGACTTGTGGCAGTAGTCTGAGGCCACCCAGGCATGCTGGCCTGAGAGGTGGGCCCACAGCGGCAGTCTGAGGCCGCTCATTTGTGCCAAGGGGCATCCCAGGTGCTCTGGGCAGAGGGGCAGGCTCACAGAGGCAGTCTGAGTTGACACAGGTGTGCTAGGCTGAGGGGCAGGCTCACAGAGGCAGTCCAAGGTTACCCAGGATTGCCAGGGCAAGTGGCAGGCTCGTGGTAGCAGTCTGAGGCTGGATTTTCACTTTCAAAAGTTTTATTAAACATAGTATTGAACATTCTAGCCAAAATAATCAGATAAGAGAAAACAACGCATGGTGTAAAAATTGGAAAATAAGTCAAATTGTTACTGTTTGCAGATTACATCTTCCTGTATGTAGAAATGCCCTCAAAGCACCATTAAAAATTATCAGAGCTAATAAATAAATCCAGAACAGTTACAGAATATATAATCAACAGAAATAAGCAGCAGAATCAGTAGTAGAAATCAGCAGCATCATTACATACCAATAGTGAATTCTTTGAAATTGAATTCCAGAAAGCAATTCAATTTATGCTACCTACAATATACCTAGAAATAAATTTCACAGAATAAATGAAAGATCTCTAAAGTGAAAATTTTAAATCATTGGTGAACAAAACTGAAGAAGATATAAAAAGCAGGAAAATGTCCTGTACTCATGTATTGGAAAAATCAATACTATGTAAATGACTCACAACAATTTACAAGTTCAGTGAAATTGAATCTGTGAATCTATAAATTTTCATATACTGTCAAAATACCAGTGGCATTCTTCAGAGGACAAGAAAAACAAATTGGTAACAGATATGTGTAAAAATGTTCAATATCAGAAATCATCAGGTAACTACAAATAAAAACCATAATGATATATCAACTCATGCCAGCAAAAATAACTAATATAAAACCCCCAATAAGCTAAGAAATTTTGAGCAAAAAAAGAAGCAAGAGCCATTAAACAACCTGACTTCAAAAGATACTATAAAGGTCTAGTAATCAAAATAGTATGCTATTGGCATAAAAATAGAGGCATACATCAATGAAACAGAATAAAGAACACAGAAATAAAATCATGCATCTATAACCAACTGATTTCTGACAAAGAATACTCTCTGAAAAAAAGGACATTCTTTTCAACAAATGGTAATGTTAAAACTGGATGTCCATATGCAGAAGAATAAACCTAGTCCTCTATCTCTTACATTACCAAAATAAATTCAAAATGGATTAAAAACTTAAATGTAAGAGCTGACATTGTAAAACTACCATAAGAAAACACAGAGGAAATGCTTCCAGACATTGGAATAGGCAAGTAGTTTCCATATAAGATCTCAAAATCACAGGAATCCAAAGCAAAAATAGACAAAAAGGGCTTACATCAAACTGAAAAGTTTCTGCACACCAAAGGAAACCATCAAAAGTGTGAAAACACAACCCAAAAGATAGGAGAAGATATTTACAAACTATATTTCTGACAAAGGGTTAATAGCTAGAATATATAATGAACTATAAAAACTCAATAGTAAAAGAATCCTAGTCACCCAATTAAAAAAAAGAACAATAGATCCAAATAGATATTTCTCACATGGTGGTGCACGCTTGTAATCCCAGCACTCAGGAAGTTGAGGCAGGAGGATTGTTGTGAATTCAAGACCATCTCAGGCTACAAAGTGAGTTCAATGCCAGCTGAACTGCATAGTGACAACCTATCTCAAAAAGATGAAAAAATTACTTGAAAAAATAGTCAACACCACAAATCATCAGGTAAATGTAGTAACACAATGAGATATCATTTCACTCAAATAATGACTAATAAAAATGTCTAGAGATAACAAGTGCTGGCAAGAATATGAAAAAAGGGGTATCCCTACATGTTGGTGACAGCAGTGTAAATTAGTGTACCCTTTATGAAAAACAGTATGGAAAACTAAAAATAGAAATATCATAAGATCCAACAACCCTACTGCAGAGTATGTGATCCTGAGAGTAGAGTGATTAAAGGAACAGGGAAAGATTGATAAACAAACATTGCTACAGTTAGAGAGAAGCAATCTGGTATGCTATTGCACATTGGGGTGACTACAGATAACAATGATGTACTGTGCATTTCAAAAAGGTAGAAGAGATTTTGAAAACTTTCACTGTAAGTGAATGATAAATTTTAGAAGAGATAAATAGATTTAAACATTATGCAATGATTTAAACACTATGCAATGCATACATATATCAAAACATTACATGGCTTCCCACTAACATATTAGTATACTAGTATATTGACAACTAAAATTTAAAAAACCTGTACATAACAAATAACAAAGTGTAAGAAGAATCTAAAAGTTGATAAGATGACAGACTATCTAAAGACCTTGAAATATGATGAATAGCATTGACAAATCCTATGTATCTTCTTCCTGGTACCTACATGTTTTAGAGAGGATGCTGCAAAAGCCTCCAATCCAGAACTTCCAGCAGGTTAGGAAAAAATCTCCATGAAAATACTTGTTCTTCTTAGTCAAAGTACTGAAAAAGGGTGGTCTAACAACAAAACTCTTTCAGTCAGTACTCTACTCAGGTAAACAACATTCCAGCTCATCCCACTCTATCCTGAAAAGTAAATATCCCATCCAATTCTCCTGCTGGTTTGTTGTCGAATAGCTGAGCAGGAAACAGATCTTGCATAACTTAACTAAAAGAAGCAGATAAAGACAATACTATTCTCTTGTCAGAACAATGTAAGTGGAACTGAGCACACAGCTGATCTTAAATCCCCTGATGAGATATTGAAATTATCTGACTAGGAGGCTAAGCCAGTCATCATTAAAATACTTCAACAATCAATCATGAATTATTTGAAAGAAATGAAATATTGGTAGAGAAACAGAAATTATTTTTTAATAATAGAGATCATAGAACTGTAAAACAAAAGTAAAATAAAAACTCACAGGATGGAATTAATAGCAGAGTGGAAATTGACAAAGGATGGAATAAATGAATTTAAGGTCAACAGAATTTAACCGCTAAAAGCAATAGAAAGAATAGTGACTGCAAAAAAGATAAATATAAGCAGGATGGGGGAAGGAGATAAAAAGGGACAGGAAAGGAGAGGAGTGAAGAAGAATTAACACCAATTTTACACAATATCTTCTAGGAGATCTCAGAAAAGGAAACATTTCATGAGACTTTGTGAGCACTTTATGAATATAGCATTGTAAGTTGAATATTTATTTCTGAAATACTTGGGACCAAAAGTGTTTCATATTTCAAAACTTTTCAGGTTTAGGAATATTTACATAGACTTTACCAGTTGAGCATCATTAAACCAACAATCTAAAATGTGAAGAGCTATAACCTCTGAAACTTTTTGAGTGTCATGTTGGTACTCAAAAGTTTTGGAAAGTGAAATAAGTCAGACTCAGAAAATCAAATACCACATTTGTTCTCTCATATGTGATATCTTTTTATTAGTACATGTTTGCAGTACATGAAATTAACAGTTTTCTTGGGGAGTAAGTGCATATAAATAATACAGTTATTTTCTTTTTTTTAAATCATGCTCCCCTTCCCACACACTTCTCTAAATCCCCTTTACCCCATTTTCATTCTTATTGATACTATCAATCTTAGCTCATATAAGCTTATATAAGAATAAAAAAGGTTATTAGGTGGAATAACTTAAGGTTATTAGGTGGGATCTTAAATTTTTTATGAAGAGATAACAGGAAAGAAGAAGGGAGACTATTAAAGAAGAAGGGGACCAGGAGGAAGGAGAACAGTTGTAGTGAAGGAGTGTGAAAATCATCAAATTATGTTATAGGTATGTACAAATATGCCAAAATGACACTCACTAATCTGTGTAACTAATATGAATTAATAAAAGAATAAAGGTTTTCAGATTTTTGAGTAGTTTAGATTTTTGTTTTAGACATGTCATTTGCAGTTACAATTTCCATTTCTCTGTTGAGTATTAGTAATAAGAACAGGAGTTTTTCTTGTTTCCATCCTGAGAGGGAAAATATTCAATCTTTTGCCATTAAGAATGATTTAAAGGCTTGTTATCAAATTTAAGAAATTCTCTCATCTTCAGAATTTTTAAAAAATCAGTCAAAGTTGAGTATGGTGGTATATGTCTGTAATCTTTATGGCATAGTAGTACTGCACTATGTGTAAATACCATATTTCCTTCTTTCATTCATCTGCTGATAGACATACAGGCTGCTTCCAAATTTTGCTGTTATGAATTATGTTGCTATAAACATGAGTACACATGTGTCACTGTAATACGATGACTTTAACACTTTTGGGAAGATACTTAGAAGAGGAACACATGCATCAAATGGAATTTCTAGTTTTAATTTTTTTGGGAAACTCCATAGTGATTTCCTAATGGTTGTACCAGTTTACATTCTCACCAACAATGTAAAAGTTTTCCTGTTTCCCTGCAATTTTATTGGCATTTGTTATTTTTGACTTCTAAAATTTAAATGAAAATGCATAGGCCTTAAAAGAGCTAAACTAACATTTAAAAACAAGACTAAAATGAAAAGGATCATGAGAGGGATCACTGTACCTGATATCAAAATCTACTACTGTATGTAGCTATAATAATCAAGACAACATGATACTGACAGAGTGATAGGCATATAACTAAAGGCAGAATCCAGAACTGTACTCATAATAAACTGACTTTTGACAAAGGTAATAAAGCAATTCACAAATGATCCTGGAGAAATTGGATATTCATCAGCAAAATACTAATCTCAATTTATTTCATGCCTTATATAAAACAACTCAAAATACATGCTGTGTGTAAATGTAAAATATAAAACTATAAAATTTTAGAAAAAAGCAAGGACTGGTTTCTAGAATTTTTTATTTCAAAGAGAATAAAGCAAAACAAAAAACATAACAAAGCAGATGAAAGCAAAACAATGCAAATAACACAGGGTATCAAAACAAGAAAACAGGAAATCAACAGTGGCTACCATAATGTCTCTTCTTTTCTTTGAAATAGTTGTCTATATGTTAACACAAAAGAAGTTAATACAAAAAATAGTATAAAAGGAATCAAAACAAAAGAATGAGAGCCTTATGAATCTTCAAAACCAGACAATAGGAAATCAGTAATGGCTGCCATAATGTCTCTTGTCTTCTTCAAAATAGCTGTCCAAACCCTCACACATATTGAAATAAAATAATTGAAAACAGACTAAAACCAATCAAAACCAAGATTAAAGCATTGTTGGACTGCAACAGAAGATGATAGGAAATCAGCAAAGGCTACCATGATGTCTCATTTTTTTCAATGTAGCTGTTCATACCATCACACAAAATAAAATCAATTCTTGTAAACTCTTTAGGAGGACTTCTAGGCATATATAGGCCTACACATTTACATCAATCCTTTCTCTATTAGAGGGAAAAATAAAAAAACAAAATACAAGAAAAATAAGAAACAAAAGACAAATAAACAGCAATAATAAAGAGCCCAAAACAATAGCAATATAGGCTTTCAAGACAAGGTGGTAGGAACATAACAAAGGTTGTTATTCTGCATAGCTATCTTCAAAATAGTTACTCAGATTACCAGATATAGACATGCAAAATTGATCTAATCTTACAGATGTTAACTGTTTTGTTACAAGAACTAATAGAATTAGTAGTAGTATCATCTTAGCTATCTTACATATATATATATATATATATATATATATATATATATATATCCAAATTTATATCTCTTTTATTTTCCCTTCCTTCTTTTCTCTTTCACCTATCCCAGTTACTTTTCCACTTTGAGCAGTTTCTTACCCTTACACAATATTTATTATAGATTTTTGGAACTTATTTATTCTTTCATTTTCTTTTACTAGGGAAAGAATACGGTATTTCAACATGTGAGTTTGATTTATTTCACCTATCAATACAGTCTCAAGTTGCATCCATTTACTTAAAAAAGCCTCCATGCAATCCTGCTTTATGGCTGAGTAGTGCTCCATTGTATAAACATACCACATCTTTTTATCCATTCCTCAGTTAATGGACATTTGGGTTGTTTTCAGGATTTGGCTGTTACAATTGTGCTGCTATAAACATGGGATCACATATATCACTTTGGTATGATGTTTTCAGTTCTTCTGGGAATATGGCCAGAAGTGGAATAGCTGGGTCAAATGGGACCTTCAATCCCAGGTTTTTGAATAAACAATAGAATGATTTCCATGGTGGTTGCACCAGTCTGCATTCCCACCAACAGTGCAGAAGAGTTCCTTTTTCACCACAGCCTTTCCAGCATTTGTTACTCGTGGGTTCCTTAATCTTGGCTATTCTTTCTGGGGTGAGATGGAATCTCAGTGTGGTTTTAGTTTGCATTTCTCTAATGACCAGTGATGTTGAACATTTTTTCATGTATTTATTTGACATTCTTAATTCTTCATTTATCTCAGATGCTTATTTTTGGATTGGGTCTTTGAATTTTAGTAGTTGGATTTTTAAAAATTCTTTATATGAACTAGATAGAAGTTCTTAGTCTGAGGAACAGTTGACTAAGCTTTTTTCCTGATTTGTGGGTTTTCTTTTCACTCTTGGAGATTTCACATGCAAAAGTTTTTTAATAAGTTGAGATCCCAGTTGTTGATTCTGTAAAGCATTTCCTGTGCCTATCACCATCCACTAAATGAAACTCAAAATGGATCAAAGTTCTAAATATTAAAACAGAAACACCAAATCTGCTGGAAGACAAAGTAAGTAGAAATCTTGAAGACATAGGTATAGTTAGAGAATTCATGAACAAATATCAAACTTCACTGTTGGTGGGACTATAGACTGGTATAACCACTGTGGAAATCTGTTTGGAGATTCCTCAAAAAGCTGGGATTGTTACTGCTATACTCAATTATAATGCTATATTCAATTATTCCTGATGATATAGACAATTCTATTGAACATAATAAGAAACAACACTGTAATCATTGTAGATCACCTTGTACTGTGGTTTTATATGACTTTTTGGTTTCATGTTTTTATAGGAATTTGTTTTGTTTTGTCTTGCTAAGTTTTGTTTTTCCCTGTAATTCAGAAAGTATAGAAAAACATGCAGATATTCACGCATGCGTGGCTGTCTACACTCTCACTGTTTGACTATCTACTTTGTATGCTTTAATTTTGTAACTTAAGCAACTATTTCCAAGAGGACAATATGTAATTTTGACTAGTGATTTCTTATTGTTTATCTTTTTTTTGGAATTCTGTATTACCTCTACCCTTTACATGCTTTTGTTTCTCTTTAAATAAATTTTTTTAAAAAGCTGGGATTGGAAGTCCCGTTTGACCTAGCTATTCCATTTCTGGGTATAATTCCAGAAGAATTGAAAACATCAAACAATGATAATTATGCATTGCCCTCGTGTTTACAGTAGCATAATTTGTAGTAGCCATGTCTTGGAAACAACCTAAATGCCCATCAACTGAGGAATGGATAAAAAAGATACAGTATTTTTATACTATGTAATACTACTCAGCTATAAAGAGGGATAACACTGAGGCTCTTATAGGTAAATGGATGCAACTTGAGACAATGATCATAAGTGAAATAAACTCACATTTGTAAATATAGTATTTTCTCCCTAGTGTAAGAAACTGAAAGAGTAAATTTAGTTACAAAAATCTTCAGTAAATATTGTATAAGGGTAAGAAACCCCTCAAAGGGAAAAAATAACTCAGAGAAGAGGAGAAAAGAAGGAAGGAAAAAGAAAAAAGATTAAATTTGTATATCTACACATAAGATAGCTAAGACGATACTACTACTAATTCTATTAGTTCTTGTAACAAAACAGTTAACATCTGTAAGATTAGATCAATTTTGCATGTCTATATCTGGTAATCTGAGTAACTATTTTGAAGATAGCTATGCAGAATAACAACCTTTGTTATGTTCCTACCACCTTGTCTTGAAAGCCTATATTGCTATTGTTTTGGGCTCTTTATTATTGCTGTTTATTTGTCTTTTGTTTATTTTTCTTGTATTTTGTTTTTTTATTTTTCCCTCTAATAGAGAAAGGATTGATGTAAATGTGTAGGCCTATATATGCCTAGAAGTCCTCCTAAAGAGTTTACAAGAATTGATTTTATTATGTGTGATGGTATGAACAGCTACATTGAAGAAAATGAGACATTATGGTAGCCATTGCTGATTCCCTATTATATTGTTTTGAAGTCCAGTAATGTCTTAATTCTTCATTTTGATTGGTTTTAGTGTGTTTTCTAGTATTTCATTTCAACACGTGTGAAGGTATGAACAGCTATTTTGAAGAAAGCAAGAGACTTTATCATAGCCATTGTTGATTTTCCTATTGTCTGGTTTTTAAGGCCTGTAATGCTTATATTCTTTTGTTTTGATTCAGTTTATACTGTTTTCTTTTGTTTGAATCCATTGTGTGAAAAGATATGGACAACTACTTTGCAGAAAATGAGAGACATTATGGTAGCCACTGTTGATCTTCTGTTGTCTTGTTTTGAAGTTCTGTGTTGCTTTCGCTGTTTGTTCTCTTCTGCTTTTTACTGTTCTGTTTTGTTTTGTTTTATTTTCTTTAAAATAAAAAAGAAAGAAAACAGGAATAATACAATTACATTATTGGTAAGGCATTAATAATATTTTGATAGAAAGCATATACAGAAGGTAATAAACACATAAGGACTCTCAGTATTATCATTCACTAGGGATATATAAATTAATATATTATGATACATCACAATACCCATCAGAATAGCTAAAACAAAAATTAAAACTACCCTGAAAGCTAGAAAGAAGATAGACTGTATCACTCATACTTTACTGGGGCATGGAAAATTGTACAGCTACTCTGAAAAACAATTTAGCAGTTTATTAAATATAAAACTACAATTAACATACAACCCAGAAATTGTACTTTTGGGAATTCATCCTGGAGAAATAACAACCTACATTTACACACAAACCTGTATGTGTATCTTCATAGTGGCTTATTGATATTAGCACTATACTGGAAATGACTGAAATGCCTTTCACACAATGAATGAATAAAACTGTTATACTCAAGGAATGGAGTACTACTAAGCAATAAACAGGGACAATTTTTTTTAACACTGGGGAATGAACTCACAACCTCATGGTTGCTAGCCAGGTGCTTACACCACTGAACAAAATCCCCAGCCCACAAAATATTGATAGATACCATGACATAGATATATCACTAGGGAATTGTCCTATGTGAAAAAATCTCATTTAGAGAAGCTTACAGAATTCACAAACAGAACACTGCAATCAATTTTTATTAATAAAGGCAATGTGGTAATTACTAACAGTGGTAATGGTTTTCAGTTATTTTTCTGAGTTAGCAAACTTTTCTAAAAATCATCACTATTTTAGGCCATTTGTTGACTTATGATCTACATTAAGATCCTTAATGAGATTTTGATGAAGTGTTGTGAATTTTGTGGTGCTGGTTGAAACATAAAACCATTGTTGAAATGTTTAATTCTAATTACTAACAGAGTGAAAAACAACCCACAGTGTGGGAAAATATTTTAGCCAATTGTCCTTCAGACAAACAAATTATATCTAGAACGTATAAAGAATTGATAGATAACCATACTACTAAGTTTTTGTTAGTTCACCAAACAGAATAATTTGTGCTGTCATTGTCTGTTAATTTTTTATGCTTTGATTTTGTAACTTTAACAACTGCTTCTAAGATAACAATATGTAATACATCATCTAATGATGATTTATTAATGTTATTTTTTGACATTCTGTATCATTTCTACCCTTTTTTGTTTTGCTTTTTTAAAAAAATAAAAAATTTGAAAAAAAAATCAGACCCCTCAAACTCAGAGAACCAATCCAAAAATAGACATCTGAAATAAATACCTACTTCACAGATGAATAAATGCAAATAAATATATGAAATATTATTAGTTATTTGAAAGATGCAAATTAAAACAACACTGAGATTCCATCTCATCACAGAAAGAAAAGCTATAATCAAGAAACCAACCAATAACAAATGCTTTCAGGGCTATAGGGAAAAAAGAACTCTTCTCCACTTTTGATAGGAGTGCAAACTGTTGCAACTACTGTGGAAATCAGTATGGAGTTTCCTCAAAAAGCTAGGATTAAAGGTCTCATTCCACCTAGTTATTTGTCTTCTGGGTATATTTTTGAAATATTTAAAAGCATTATACTACAGTGATATATGTGCATCTACTTTTATAGCAGCACAAGCTGCAATAGCCAACTCTTGGAAAAAACTCAAATGTCCACTTATGAGAGCATATTCATAAATGAAATAAATCAGACTCACATATATAAACACTGTATCATATCTCTGATGTGAGAAACTGAAAGAGTAAATAAATAAGGTTTAAAATGTACTACAGATATTGTGAAATTGGAAGAAATTTTTCAAAAGGAAAAAGGAACCAGGATAGAAGAAAGGTGAAAGGAAAGCAGGGAAAAGGAAAAAATGCAAGTTGGTTATACTAATAGTGTCTCTTAATTCATTGATAAGGAAGGTTTGTGCTAGTATAATTTGGAGAATTTTTTATGCTCTTATACTCTGAGTAACTTCTTTAAAGATACAATACACAATGTATCAACTATTCTTATTCTCCATTATTTTGTTATGAAATTTTGTTTTACTTTTTCCATAAAACATTTAAAATTTAAAAATGAAATGTTTAATTCTAATTTCTACAAGTAGAACTGGTTAAACCAAGGATTGATTGAATGTTAAACAAAAGGTTGGTCACAATCTCATAACAATAGAATACTAAATGTAATTGGTTCAGTGTGGTCCACTTAGTCTCATCTAGTTAACTATTTCTTGAGCTAAGCATCCACCACTACTGCACTGAGACTCCAGGAAGTGAGTCCTGGGCTCACTGTGCCCACACTTGTGCCGATGGTGGCAGAGAAAGCTGGAGAGCCCATGCTCCAACTCTATCCCTACAATTTCAGGGGTTCAGAGGATGGCACAGTCTTCGTATTTCCTGCTAAATGATTCAATTTCCTGTCATATAGGTCTCCTATACAGGTATTTATGTTTAGTGTCAGAGAAAAGCAGAAACCACCATGCTCTGGGTTTCCTGGAAGATTCTGGGCAACTGACGAGGACCAGCTTCAAAGTATGGGAAGAGCAGCTTTCAAGGCAGCACAACAAGGAATAAAGCCCACTGAAGCATGGTTGGACATTAAGGCAGCCCCTCTAAAAAGATTAATAGTTGTCATGCTCAGCTATGGAAGGTGAAAGGCAGTGAGGAGGAGGACATTGGGTGTGATTATAAAAGGCCATGCAAAGAAGGAATCCTTGTGATGATACAACTAATATCTATCTTGACTATAATTATCAGTGATGTAGTTTGATATTTATTATACTTTTGAAAGAAGCTACCATTGGGGAAAACTATGTATAGATTACACAGAGTCTCTTCCTGTTATTTCTAACTAGTACATGGAAATATATGATGATCTAAAAATATAAAGTTTAAATTAAAAATTCTTTATAGTGTACCATCTGAGCCTTATTACATATGTATATAATTATCTGATAAATATACAGCCAATAATTTCTTTAAATTAAGCAGTTTTGAATGACTGTTCTATAGTTTTTCAGAAAGTTTACAAGATCAGTGCTATTTGCATATTAATACAAGGACTAATTATACTAAGTATATACTAATCTATAATTTTACTAATTGCCATATGACTAATATAGCCTTTTTCACTGTGATGGTGCAAATGCAATGCTGGCACCTTAGCACCAACACAGTGCCATCATCTATTCTAGTAATCATCCCCTTCTCCCTTACAGCACAAGATACCCTCACAGCAAAAGATGAAACAATACCAAAAAAAACAAAACAGCAAGCAAACAAAAACTAAAAGCAAATTTTGTTTAAGAATGACATTGTTAGGTGAAAGATATTCATTTTATTAAATCTCAGCCTTCAAAAGCAGAGAATACTTTGTGGTGAAATGAAAAGCATGATGGAAGCATTTCCACTGCACAATGAAGCATGATGGCTATCTCCACAAAAAGCACTTTTGTAAATGGGTTGTGAGCTAAACTAGTCTCTTGTTTCTTCAACCACCATTTTTTCTTGAAAGAACAACTACTAAACTATTGTTATTCAAATGTAGGGAACTTTAGTAGACATTTTCTTCAAAGTAAACAAAAGAAGCCTGTCGCTTCAAGGAAAATCACAAAGAGTATTGCCAGTTATAAAATTTAGGCTTTTAAGTGAGAATTGGAAATTTGAAAAATTTGTATTTGCTACTGTGAGCTTGACAGCACCACAATACTTCTAATGAGATTGATGATGATACTAACAAATGTGATATTTAATATAATTAAATGTATCTACATTTATATCTACTTAACTACATGAACCAGTATTTTGCAAATGAACGTGTGATATTACAAAATTATTCATGTGTAAAAACCCCATTAAAATTTACCTCAATAGATTTTAATTTTAACAGCAATGAAAAATTCATTGATATACTTTTAGAACTCACATGGCAACTAAACCTTTAAGAAACAGTCACTCCTCAAATTTACTTTTTTATCAAAAAGGAGTAGTCAGAGTTTTCAGAAAAGTTCCTCAAAATACTCTTTCCTTTTCTAATGACATATCAGTGTGATATCAGATTGTCTTCATATACTTTAACCAAAATGTTTCTTAGCTATAATTCAGAGGGAAATATGAGAACTAAATTGTATTTCAAGTCAGATGTTAAAGAGATTTGTGAATTCATGCTACTCTTCTCATTAACTGTTCTGGCTTTTGGAAAATATGTTAACATACAATGGGTTTACTCTTTTTAAATATATGTCTTAAAGCCATCATTTTAGTTTTTAATACAGTAAACACTGATAGATAAATTACATAAATCAAGGTTCTTTAGAGTTTTCAATAATTTTAAGAGTGTAAAGGAGCCCTGAGATCAAAAAAATTGAGAAATGAATGAAGTCAGACTAACAAGAAGCTTTTCACCTGAATCAGTTTGTGATGTCTCTTCATGAAGTTACTATTACTGAACAACTCAATTCATCTATGGTCTTATACAATTGGACTATCCCCTTCTCCCCTCCCCTACTCCTGCTTTCCTTCTCTTCTAGCTTTTAAACACCCTGCTCTACATGCTTTGAGGATATTATGAGGACTTTGTCTATTCTATTTCTTAATGTTGTGTTTTAATATCTTCTGAGACAAGTTTTTCTTACATGGTAGTACAAGCTACATTTAAGTGCTATTGATTTTTCACACTCTCATTGACACTCATGCTATTGTGCTGGTCATGTTTCCCACTTTGGTTGGCTGCTGATCTGAGAACCAAATCTGTAAGCTTTCTCTATAAGATACATAAAGATTTCAGGCCTTTGAATGTAATGTGCAAGATCATGCAATCCTCATTTCTTTACTTTTCTGTCATTTTTTGTCTCATCTATTTGTTTTTGCCAAGTCTGATAACATGAAGTCTGCAACACCTTTAAACATGCTTGGAGAAGAAAGGAAAGAGAGACAAAAGAGGAAAAATCTTCATTGTAATCCATAAATAAACATGTGAAAACTTCTCTGCTCATCTAATCTGCCTGAAAAAATAAATCCCTTTAAGTGCTCTGGGTGTGGACCAGGATCATTAAGTCAGGACATCAGAACCATGGAAAGAAGTTTGTTTTCTTTCCTGGAAAGTAGAAAAATGGACTTCCTTATGCATCTTGATAGAAAGCCAGTTTTCTTCCCCATAATTAATCACTTTCTTAAGGGAAGGATGAAAGGTTTTCCTGTGATACTGAGGATGAAGATGAGGATGATGAAGAAAACAAAGTAGGGGAAATAAGTGAATTAAATAAGAGGCCAAGTAGCCAGATAAAAACTCCTTTTAAGTGTGCTCTGGGGTGGCAAGGCCAACAAGGTAGGTGCAGAATATTATTGAGATTCCAATTAGTAGGATGAGCTCTTAGGTGTCAGTTAGAAAACCCACTTTCTAGTCCTAAATCTGTTGCCAACAACCTATGTGATTTTTGGTTAACCTTCAGTATCTTGTGCCTCTGTTTTCTCATCTATAAAATAGTGATTATAATGCCTACTTCACCTAGACTTTGAGGATCCAAGACCATAAATATGAATATAATCTTGAAAAGGTCAATGATATTTAAATTTGCAGTGTTACAGCCGAGAATGACTACATGGAACACAAATCTAATATGTATTATGTCATTTCAATAGCCTTTTAGACACTTTAATTCAATGAACTTATTCAATTCAAAAATATAGTTAGCCCTCAACACACAGTTAGAAGTCTGACAGTCTATCTTCAGTTTCTTTCAAGAAATTTTGCCAGTTTTCAGTGGAGTTTTTGATTTCCTCGATATCTCTTTAAATCTGTTTAATGCATTCTATATCACTTTCATTATTTTCTTTTGATTGGTTTTATTCTGTTCTGTTTTGTTTGATTTGGTTATGTCATGGTATGGGCAGCTATTTTTAAGACAACATGAGACACTATGGTAGTCATTGTTGATTTCCTATTATCTTTTGAAGTCCTGTATCACTTTCATTGCTTTGTTTTGATTGTCTTTATTTTATTTTGTTTGATTTTATTCTCTTTAAAATAAAATTTAAAAAAGAATAAAACTGTTAGAATATTCATAAATCTAGTTAATGAAGTCATGCCTATTAGAGTGTTATATTTGTGCAGTATTTCACTAGGACTAAGCCCCCAGTGAGATATTTGATAATGTTCATGTCCTAATCTAAGGTCAACATGGAATCCAGTCCCCTCTTGTAATCTTACAGACATCACTCCAGCAATCTGCTATTGTCCTGTATATTTTTCTTTTTTACTCTCTGCTGCATGACTCTCTTCAGCATATAACCATGGTATAACATTAGTAAACCAGACTTGTCATTACCTACCTACCCTGGCCCAATCTAACCTTTCTCTAGTCTCTCATATCTCATAAATTGCAACTCCAATCTTATGGCTGCTCAGAATCTTACAGGCACATTTAATTCACCTTTCTCTCTCTTGCATTCAAACCATCAACATATCCTATTGGTCATGTCTTCTAATGAGATCCCAAGTATGAGCACTCCCTCATCAGTTCATGCTATGACATCTGACTGCTGGCATCTGTGCTTACCCCCCATGTATTCCAGCTTATACCAGGAAATCTTCTAAGCATAAATCAGATGTCTGGTCCCTGCTCCTTTCCACCAGTGACTTACATCTCACTTAAAAGCCAAACCCTTGCCATTTTTCAAGGTACTACAATCATCTAGTCTGCTTACTGATTTTACACCTTCATTTCCTACCAGACTTCCCCTCACTTCATGCCTTTCATCCTTACTAGGCTCCTTGTTGTTCCTTGAACACATAAAACATTGTCCTGTCTCCAGGCCCTCACGCTTGATGTTCTCTGTGTCTAGAGCAGTGTCACAAATATTAGCAAATAGTGTGCTTCTTCTTTCCCTCCACACCCAAATATCACCTCATCAAATATTCCCTCACTAGCCACTGTATTTAAAATAGTACCCTCTATCTACCTCTATGTGTTCACATTGCTGTTTCTGTTATTCTATTTTGTCACATAATGTGGTATATATTTATTGATTTTCTAAATTATCTTTCCCTCCTACAGTATAGATTCCATGAGAGACTTGGTTTACTGTGTTTTCTGTTTTATCACCAGTGTCCCAGGCATATGGTTGATATTCAATAAGTATTTAGTCAGTGAATGGATAAACAAATACATTAAGCATTAAATTAATGTTCATTCCTTCATACTCCCTTACCTTCACTATTTTAAGATTTAACTTCTGCTTCCCAGCAATATGAAGTATCAGACAAATATTGTTTCCCTTAATTTATGTTTGTTTAGTCAGTATAATTTTTTTAATAGAGTGACTACTGTCCCTGTAATGAGCCTAGAGATTTATAGACAACAAGACACTATGAAGTCATGCCCTCATAGTCTGGAATAAGACATATTTTTCATCCTAATACAAAATGCTTTAGTAATGAAATAGCAGTCAGAGGGCCTCAGTCTAATTGGAGGATCCACTGACAGCTTTCTGGAGGTGACAGCTCAGCTGAATCACAAAGGCTAAACATAAATAGATTTGGTAAAGAAAGAAGGAAACAGTATGTCTTCTGAATTAAGTGTTCATGAGGAAATCCCAGACAAGTTGGTACTGGCAACCTATTAGGAATTGGGTGGGGGGTAAAGAAGTGTGATGTGAGACAGGATCTAGTCACAGGAGGCCTGGTGTCCTATGAGGAACATGAACCCCATTTTGCCATAATTTTTAGAACCTTAAAGACTTTAGACAGATAAGTATCATGACTAAATTTCTAATTATTGGAGCTGAAGCAAAGTTTAAGAGTCTGGTTCCAAACTATAAAACTCATTGAAAAGTCAAGAAATGATCCAAACATTCTAATCCTAAATGCAAGGTTCTTTCCCCATACTCTGCTTTGCCTCTATATCCTTCTCAAACACATACTCCTGAGCTTGGCACTGTCTTGAAGCAGCTGCCCTCAGAAAAACAAGCGTCCTGAGGAAAACTGGGAATCCCTTTGTTTTGTAGGTGATTCAAAGACACATCCCTTGCAAGTAAATAAAGAGAAGAGGGAAAAGTTTTAACTGGTTTTCTTTCTTCAGAATAAAAATGGAGTATTATCATTCTTTGTTTAACATACCTTACTAACATCTCCATATCCTACACCCTCAATGTTTTGTGTTGTTGTTGTTGTTGTTGTTGATGATGAGGCCATTGTTGTGTTTACAGTTCTAAATAGTGAAGTTAAGGCTCCATGCATGCTAGGCAAGCACTTTACCAATGATCTATACCTATTGCTGTTTTAATCCCCCCCCCCATTATCCTCCCTTACACTTTACCCATTTATTCTCTTCCTGTCTTAATAGTCCCTTTCTGCTTTCATGTCATCTTTTTTAGATTCTATGTATCAGGCAAACCATTTGATATTTGTTTTTCTGAGGATAGCTTTTATCATTTAACATGATGATCTCTAGCTCCATTCATTCTCCTGCAAGTGACAAAATTTTGATCTTTATGGCTGAATTATTCTTTATGGCTGAATAACATTCCATTGAATATAATATCACATTTTTCTTCTCCATATCATGGCTATTTTGAATTGTGCTGCAATAAACACAAATATATGGTATCACTATAGTATGGTGACTTTAATTCCTGTATGTATATACCAAGGAGTGGCAGAGCTGATCAAATGTTAGCTGTATTTTTTTTGAGAAATGGCTATAGTGGCTGTACTAATTTACATTCCTGCCAGCAGTGTAGAAGGGTCTCATCTTCCCCACATCTTCACAAGCAATTATGGTTTTTTGTATTTTTGTTGATACTATTTCTGAGTGAAATCAGATGAATCTCAATGTAGTTTTGATTTATATTTCCTTAATGGATAAAGACGTTGAAAATTTTTTTATATACGTATTGATCATTTGTAGTTCTTTTGAGAATTATCTGTTCATTTTACTAAGTTGTTTGTTGATTGGGTGATTTGATTTTGGTGTTAAGATTGGAGTTATTTATATATTATAGATATTAATCTGTTGGAAGAGAAACTGACAAAGATTTTCTCACATTCTGTAGATGGTCTCTTCACATTGTTAGTTGTTTCCCTCAATGGGCAGAAACTTTAATTTGGTGTGGTTCCTTTTCTTCATTCTTGCTATTACTTTCTATGTTATTAGAGTCTTATTTAAAAACCTTTGCCTGGGACTATGGCTTCAAGCATTTCCCCTTAGTTTCCTCTAGCAGCTTCAAATTTTCCGCTATTGTACTAAGGTGTCTGGTCAACTTTGAATTGAGTTTTGTAAAGGTAATAGATAGGGATCTAGTTCGTTCTTCTACATTGGATATCTTGTTTTCCCAGCACCACTGTAAATAAGCTTTTCACACATCCATTGCTGGTTCCTTAGTCAAGATTTAGATGACTATATTTGAGTGTAGGTTTGTGTCTGTGCCCTCTCTTTTATTCTATTAGCCTATGCATCTATTTTTATGCCAGTACCATGTTTTTGTTACTATAGTTTTGCAATATACTATGAAAGTAGGTATTATGATACCTCCTATTTGTTATTTATTTGATAACTGTGGCTTTTGTGGGTCTTTTTGGTTTCTGTGTGATGGTTAGGATTTTTAAAATTTGTTTAAAATTTTATTTAAAGAGAAAAAAGAAACAATAAAAGGTAGCAACAATACAGAATGCCAAAGGAACAAAGAAAAACAAGGAAAAAAAGCAATAAGAAATCACTAGTTGATAAATTACATATTGTCATCTTGGACATAGTTTCTCATGTTGCAAAATTAAAGGATACATAGTAGGCATTCAAACAGACTGCAAACAGTTCTGATGAACTATCCAAAACAGATTGAGCAATGTGGTCATATATTTTACATACTCAAGCATACATACTGTTATATCCCGTAGAGCACTGTCTTTTCCTTTCTTTTTTACAATAGCAATTACATATTTTGAGTTTTGTTACTCTTAAAGTTCTTATTACCTTTTACACTAAAGACACAATGTGATATTTACAAATCTGCTTCATATTTATTTCACTAAGGAGGATAGTATCAAGTTATCCCCATTTACCTATGAGGGCCTCGAGATCATCCTTTTTTATAGCTGAGTATTATTCCATTGTATAAAAACACCACATATTTTTTATCCACTCTGCAGTTGATGGACAGCTTGGTTGTTTCCAAGATTTAGCTATTACAAATTGTGCTGCTATGAACATGGGTGCACATATATCACTGTGACATGAAATTTTCAATTCTTCTGGGAAAATACCCAGGAGGGTAATAGCTATCAATCCTAGTCTTCTGAGAATTCTTGATATGAATTTCCACAGTGGTTGCACCAGTCTACCCTCCCAGCAACAATGGAGCAGTGTTCCTTTTTCCCCACAGCCTCGCCAACATTTGTTATCAGTTGATTTCTTGATGGCAGCTATTCTTTCCAGAGTGAGGTGAAATCTCAATGTTGTTTTAATTTACATTTCTCAAATGACCAGTGATGGTGAGCATTTCTTCATGTATTTATTTGCCATTTGTATTTTTTTCTCTGAAAACTGTGTGTTCATCTCAAATGCCCATTTTTGGAGAGGGTCTTTTAATTTGGGGGCTTGATGTATTTCAATTCTTTATATGTTCTGGCTATAAGTCCTTTGTATGAGGGCTTGCTGGCTAAAATTCTCTCCAACTCGTGGGGTTTCTTTTCACTCTGTTGGTGATTTCTTTTTTTTTTTTTTTGGTACCAGGAATTGAACTCACAAACACACACTTGTAAGGTAGGTGCTTATGCCACTGAGCGAAATCCCCATCCTCCTGTTGGTGAATTCTTTTGAGCTGCAGAAACATATCAATAATATGAGATCCCATTTGTTGATTCTTTGAAGTGTTTCCCATGCAGTTTGCATTTTGTTCATGAATTCTCTGCCTACCCTTATGTCTCCAAGACTTCTATCTACCTTGTCTTCCAGTAGATTCAGTGTTTCTGTTTTGATAGTTAGGTCCCTGATCCATTTAGACTTTAGTTTTGTGAATCGTGATAGGCATGGAGCTAGTTTCAGTCTTCGGCATGTAGAGAGCCAATTTTTCCAACACCATTTATTAAAGAGGCTATCCTTCTTCCAGTGGACATATTTAGCCCCTTTGTCAAATATCAGGTGGCTGAGTGTCTTTGTAGTTGTGCTTGCATCTTCTAATCTGTTCCATTGATACTCAGGTCTATTTCTTTGTCAGTACCATGCTGATTCTATCACTGTGATGTTGTATAGATTCAAGTAAGAAATTGAGATGCCTCCTAACTTGACTTTGTTGCCAAGAATTGCCTTTACTATTCTAGGTTTCTTCTGTTTCCAAATGAATTTTAGGAGTGTTTTCCCTAGATCTGTGAAATATGTCAATGGTATTTTGATTGGGATTGTGTTAAATCTGTATAACAGTTTTGGGAGTATGGCCATTTTCACAATGTTGGTTCTTCCTAGCCAAGAGCATGGAATATCCTTTGATTTTCTGATATCCTCTTCAATCTCCTTTTTCAGTGCAGTATAATTTTCAGCATATAGGTCTTTCACATTTTTTACTCAGGTTGGTTCCCAAGTATTTCATTTCTTAAGATGTTATTGTAAAGGGAGATATTTCCATAATTTCTCTCATTGGGTTTTTTGTTTGTGTACAGGAATACTATTGAATTTTGAGCTCTGACTTTGTATCCACGTACAGTGCTAAACTTGTATATTACCTCTAGTAGTCTTTTGAGTTTTTTAGTTATTCTATATAAAGTACCATGTGATTTGAAAATAGTGATAATTTAACTTCTTCCTTTCCTAATTTTATTTCTTTTATTTTTCTCTCTTGTTTGGTTACACTGGCTATTGTTTCCAGAACTATATTGAATAGGAGTTGTAATAGTGGATATCCTTGTCTTGTTCCTGATTTTAAAGTGAAAGCTTTCAGTTTTTGTCCATTTAGTATAATGTTGGCTGTTGGTTTGTCATAGATGGCCTTTATAAGTTTGAGGTTGACACCGTGTATTCCGAGGTTCTGAAGAGTTTTTATCATAAACATGTGTTGGACTTTATTGAAAGCTTTTTCTGCATCTATTGAGATGATCATGTTTTCTTTGTCTCTGTTGATGTGGTGTATTACATTTATTGATTTGTGTATGTTAAACCATCCCTGCATTCCTGGATTGAACCCAACTTACTCATGATGTATAATCTTCTTAATGATTTGCTGCATTCTATTTGCCCATATATTATTGAGAATCGTTGCATCAATGTTCATTAGTGAGATTGGCCTATAGTTCTCCTTTTTGGTTGGATCTTTCTCTGGGTTTGTTATGAGAGATATGCTTGCCTCCAGGAATGATTTAGGGAGGATTGATTTCTTTTCAATTTCATTGAAGAGTTTAAGGAACATTGGTATCAAATCTTCTCTAAATTTCATGTAGAATTCAGCTGTGAATCCATTAGGCCCTGGGCTTTTCTTTGTTGATAAATTTTTAATTACATTTTCATTTACATTTTCAAGTTCAATAACTAATATTGGGTTATTCAAATTTGCTATATCTTCTTGAATGAGCTTTGATAGTTCATATGTTTCTAGAAATCTGTCTACTCCCTCTGTGTTTTCCACGCTATGTGAGTAGAGATTTTCAAAGTAGGTATTCATGATCTTTTGAATTTCCATGGAGTCTGTAGTAATTTGCCCCTTTTCAATTCTTATTGCATGAATTTGGGGTTTTTTTTCTTGATAAGGTTAGCTAGAGATTAGTCAATTTTGTTTATTCTCTCAAAAAAAACAGCTTTTTGATTTATTAATTCTTTGTATTTTTTTCAATTTCAATAGCATTGACTTTTGCTCTAATCTTTACAATTTCCTCTCTTCTATGAGCTTTGGGTTTAACTTTATCTTCTTTTTCCAGAAGCTTGAGGTAGAGCATTAGGTTGTTTATTTGGGCTCATTCTGTTTTCTTGATATGAAAATTTATTGCTATATATTTCGCTCTTAAGTCCCCTTTCATTGCATCCCACAGATTTCTGTATGTTGTTTCTGCATTGTCATTGAATTGTAGGTATTGCTTTATTTCTTCTTTAATTTCATCTGTAGCTCACTGGTTCTTCAAAAATTGTTATTTAATTCCCATGTATTCATGCAGGTTTTGCAATTTCTTTTGCCATTAAATTCCAATTTCAGTGTGCTGTGGTCATATATTATGCATGGGATAATTTGAATACCTTTGCATTTACTTAAGAATGTTTTATGTGATAACATATTTTGGAGAATGTTCCATGTACATCTGAGAAGAATATGTATTCTTATGTGGTTTGGTGAAACACTCTGTAAACATCTACTAAGTCCAATTGCTCGCAGGTATGATTCAGGTCTATTATTTCTTTGCTGACTTTGTGTCTAGTTGATCTATCTCTTTGTGACAATGGGCTGTTAAGGTCCCCTGTTATAATTGTTTTCTTGTGTATTTGGTTGTTCATGTCCATTAGTATCTGTCTTATATAGTTGGGTGCTCCTGTGTTTGGTGCATATAAATTTATAATAGCTATATCTTCCTCTTGAATTCTTCCACAAGTATGTAGTGACCTTCTTTATCTCTTTTAATCATTTTAGGTTTAAATTTCACATTGTATGCAAATCAAATAGTTACATCTGCTTTTTTCTGGGTTCCTGTTGCATAGAATACTGTTTTCCATCCTTTGACTTTTGTTCTATGAGTTTCCTTTTGCGTCAGATGTGTTTCTTGTATACAGCATATTGTGGGATCATGTTTCTTTTATCCATTCTGTCAATCTATTTCTTTTTCTAGGTGAATTGAGGCCATTTACATTTATGGATAACGCTGATATATACTGGTTCGAGTTTGCCATGCTTTTTTCCAGTTGTTTGCTTCTTGCTTTTTCCCTTATTTAATTGCCTGTCCTACCTGGTGGTTTCTTTCTGTTGTTGTTCTGGGGATTGTGGTCTTTTTTTATCTCTGTCTAGTATGTCTTTCAATATTCTTTCTAGGGTTGGTTTGGTGGATATGAATTTCTTTACTTGTTCTTTGTCATGGAAGTATTTTGATTCTTCATTAAATTTGAATTAAAGTTTTGCTTTGTACATCAGTCTCGGTTGAAAGTTGTTTTCTTTCATGGCTTTAAATACCTCACTCCAAGCTCATCTTGACTTGAGGGTTTGTGCTGAAAAGTCTGCCATGATTCTAATAGGCTTTCCTTGATAGGTGAGTTGTGTCTTTTCTCTAACAGCTTTTAGTATTCTGTTTTTATGCTTTATGTCTGATATCTTAATTATTATGTGTCTGGGTGTCTGAGATCTTAATTATTATGTGTCCTGGTGTGGATTTTTATTGATTGTGACTGTTTGGCATTCTATATACCTCACTTATCTGCATATCAGATTTTTCTCCATTTCTGAAATTTTCTGCTCTTCTGTGAATATTTTACGTGTAACTTTTGCATTGATTCCTGCATCTTCACTAATGCACATTCATCTCATATTGTTGCTCTTGGTATCATCTTGAAGCTTCTGGATTTTTATTTCATGCTGCTTTGTTGTTGTTAAAAGTTCCCTCCTTTCATGATCATTAATTGCGATCCTGTCCTCAGCATCTGAAATCCTATCCTCAGCTTCATTTAAGCAGTTTTGCACACTTTCAATAGAATTTTTTGTTTCTTGGGTGTCTCTTTGAGTTTGTTTCATGAATTCTGCTTGTTTTCTATATTGTTCATTCAAGGTTTCAATCAGTTTCCCATGCTCCTGTACTTTTTTTTCTCTATTTCTTCTTTAGCTGCATTCAACAACTCCTTTACTATGATTGTTATTTCTATCTTTACATGGGAGAGTACTTCTAATTTGATTTCCTCTATAGCCTTATGGATTTTTTTATTTCACTTGCTATCTTTTCAGAGATTTCCAATGTGCTACTTTCAGAGTCCTCTATTTCAGTTGATCCTGTACTTGCTTCTGTTGGACTAGATGTTTGAGACTACATTTTGCTTTTCCATTTTGCCTTTTTCCCTTTTAAGTTAATGTTTGTTCCTTCAATCCAACTAGGCTGTCCTCATATGCAGTGCATGGTCTTACCGCCTGGGAGCAGAATTCAGAGTCTGCCCAATGTGCTGGGATGCTGCTGCAGAATGCGGTCATGGTCCCAGGTTGGACTCTGGGGCCTGTTTGCCACCTGGAGTTCATTGCATGTGGTCTGGCTAGGGCCGCCGGTCCCTCTCCTGTGTCTAGACTGGCCCCAGATGTAGGGCATGGTCTTACCACCCAGGAACAGAGTTTGGAGTCTGCCCTGTGTGCTGGGATGCCACTGCAGTGCATGGTCAAGGCCCAGGTTTGGATTCTGGGCCCAGATTGCTGCCCAGAGTTCACTGGGCGTGGCACAGCTAGGGCTGCCAGTCCCTCTCCTCTGTCTTAGGCTGGATCCCGAGGCAGGGTATGGTCTTACTACCCAGAAGAAGAGTTTGCAGTTCACCTGATGCACTGGGATGCCACCGCAGTGCACAGTCATGGCCCAGGGTTGGATTCTGGGTGCACTCAGCCTACAGAGTTCGCTGTTATGTTATGATTTTTTTTCTGATTCTGTGAAGAATACCCTTGGGATTTGCATGTAGATTGCATTGAATCTGTGGATTGTTTTTGATAAAATTGCCATTTCAAATGTTACTGATTCTGCTGATCCATGAACTTGGGACATCTTTCTAACTTTTTGTGTCTTTTTCAATCTGTTTCTTCAGTATTCTACAATTTTTATTGTAGAGTTTTCACCTCTTTGATTATGGTGAGCCCTAGATATTTTAAATTTTTGAAGCTATTATGAATGGATCTGCTTTCTTAACTTTTTTCTCATGTAATTCCTTATTGGTGTATAGAGAAATGATTGACTTTTTTAGTTTTGATTTTGTATCCTGCTCTGTCTGTTTTTGATGGCATTTGTTTAGGCCTGGATTTTTGCCATTATTACCAGCATGAATAAAAATTTATTATTATTTAATTGAAAGATCTTTTCTCACTGTTTTTACCTCAATCTCATAAGGGAGCAAAGCTATTTTTATTCATAACAGTATGAAAGATGTAATAAAATTCATGCTATTCTGTCATATGTATTCTCTAAATTTAACATTACTGGGCTTCTCCCCAAATTCCCATGTTAAGTTTCAGGATTTAATCACATTAGAATGTACCACAAACACGGGTCCCCTCATTGATCTACAGTTTTCATATGTGTTTTAGCATGGATATAAATGCATAATTCCCCACATTTCCAATAAGTGCCTTTTTAAATTTCTCCATGTCTAGTTAATTACATTTCATATGATAAAGCAATGCAACCATCTTTTCAGTGTGCCAAGGATGTGGACATAGTTGGAAAAATGATGAAAATACAAAGAACTTGGCTGGTAAAATAAGAAATGGACTGGTTGAAGGGTGGAATTTTTTCTTTATAGGAAGAAATCCAAGCACTGTGATTCTTCATATGATTCACAAAAGATCTGAATCAGGTTATTAAATAAAAAAGTAGAATCAAGAAGATAGTGCTAACATATCTCCACTTCCTTTCTCCAAGTCTCTTTTAAATGAATACATTCAATTCACCTTGTCATCTATGCTCCCTAATAAGACATGTCCTTATAACTATGACCTCCATATTGTAAAATACATGGCCCAATTCTTAGTCCTTATCTGATCAGTCTCATCATCAAGATCTTCACTGAGCTTCTAAGTTACTCTTCTCTCTTTGTTCTCTTGCACTGGTAATTTATTACAACCAGGCTTCTAGTTTGATTCCTGCTCTCCTCTGAACTCTACATATAAAACTGAAGTGGCTGTGAAGCTAATTGGTTTTAAGTTACAGACCTAAAATGATGTCCCTCTTCATATAACCATGCAGTTTGCAAATTTTTCAAAGCAAAAGTAAGGTATTTTAACTATTAAAATTGTTGACACTGTACTCTAACTTCCCCTACATCATACCTTTTCCTGAATTGAGTGATATTAGAGTAGCCATTGGCAATTTTGTGATCTAGCTAAAGGGAATATGATTTCCAAGACCACACCTATGGTTTCCAAAAACACACCAATTTCCCATTATACTAATTTATTAGATGTCTTGACATGAAGATTCATGGTCAGAGTTTATATACAGAATATGAACATATTCCATGGTATCTAACTCATCAAGCAGAGTTAGGCTTCATTATCAAAGTCTAGTCTATGGAAAAGTACCTAGCTTTCTTTCTCCTACATCTCCCATTTGGCCAGTCAGCAATTTTTGTTGGTTTTACCTTTAAAACAAACTCATACCATAGTTGAAATACTATATCCCCTGATCTAAATGTCAATTATCTTTTGCCTGGATTATGGCAACAGCCTACTGACTGGGCTTTCTATGTATGTAGCTGACAAAAGGATACCTTAAAAGCATAAGTAAAATTGCATCTTTCTTAAATTTATCCCTCCATGATTTCTGAATTTACTCAGAATAAAATTAAAGACTTTTACAATGGGCTACAAGGCTTTCTATAATCTTGTTCCATTGTTAGTTTTTGAGCTTAAACCTAACTATTTCAGCCTTGCCTGTTACCTTTCATCCACATTACCCTCTTTGCTATTTTTTGAAACTGCCAAGCATACTCCAGCCTTAGGATCTTTGAGTCTTAATTACTTCATCATTACTGGGAATAATACCTAACACCAACAAGTTAAAGAATAAAAGGTGGTGGCTGCTGGAATGCAGGAAAGCAGCACAAGAAGGCTTAGGGAGAAATGGACAGCTGCTGTGATACAGGTGAACACCACTGCAGGAAGGTCCAAAGACTGACCTCTCCAATTGTAACTGCTGGGATCCAGGTTAACTGTGCTGGAAGACACAAAGACCAGTGGGAACATTAGCCACACAGTAAGGCCCCCAGCCAAGGTACACAGAATGGACAGGGAGTCTAGCAGTGTGAAATTATCTGAAGCAACATTAACAATATGAGACAACAAGTAGTAAGTTTGGTGAACCAATGTTGTGCTTGGAAACAAAGGGACACAGAATAGAAGTAGGTGGGTGAGGCATCCCCTTTCTCTCTCTCATTTTCCCATTTTTAACTTTTTTTCTTTTTCTTATCTTTTTTCGGTCATTTCTAAATGGCTGGCAAGATAATCTAGCTACAGAAAACTAATTTCATCCCCCAAAACTGGAGATCAAGATCAGATAATCCCATGCTTACTCCTTCATTCTTTATCTTCTGCCCTCTTCTCCAGTTTCCCAAAGCTTGTGTAATCAACCTTCATCCTCCAGCCTGGCTTTGACTCTTTTTTCAGTTGTTCTTGTTTTATGCACTATCTTTCTTAAATTTTCCCACCACAGGGAAAAAACATTCTACCAAGGGGAAACACCTTGCATATAAGGTCCCAATTTATCATCTGTTCTATAATATAATTGTAGATTTTGTTCCTATGGTTTAAGATACAAAATTAATAGTTACTAGAGTATGTCAATTTCTAAACTGTGCTTGATGCTATTGTTATTGATATTTATACTACTTTAGCTGTGATGTCATATCTGTTTTAATCTGTTGTTTTCACTTCTGTAGCAATACTGAGAAGTTCTGGGGTAATAAACTCAACACAGCCCATCACCAAAGGACTAAAGACTGAACCAAACAAATGCCAACATATCACTCTTAATTAATTGGAAAAGTAGGACCTTAGGACAAACACAAACCAAGAACTTCTTATAAACAAGAAATTCCTAAAGAACAAACTTTACCTAGAGAGGCCATGACACTAGTGATAAAACTACATACAACAAAAACTTACAAGGTTGCACTGTCATTGTTTGTGTGTCCACATTTTATACATTGATTTTGTAACTTGAACAACTATTTCTAAGATAACAATATGTAATTTATCAACTATTGATTTCTTAGTGTTAATTTTTTTTGAAATTCTATATTATTTCTACCCTTTTCCTGTTTTTCTTTTTTCTCTAAATGAAAAAACTTACAAGGAAAAATATAGAAAACAAAATCAAAACATTTGAAATAGAAAATTTCAAGACAGAAAGCAAAATGAAACCACAGACTTTCAGAATACACAGAACAAGTCCAAGAGACAATCAGATAGAGGAAAATAGAGAACATACACCTGAAATCTCTGAAATGATAGCAACTTATATAAAGAAACAAATCCATGAGGCTATAGAAGAAATCATATGAGAAATAATTTCTCAGGTAAAAAACAAATATCAACATTTATAAAGCAGTTGCTCACCAAATCTATAATAGAGATTGATTAAAAGAATAGATGATGACAGGAAAAGGATAGAAATTATGAATTGTTAATATAGGAAAGAAATGGAATGCATGAAATGGATTAAAAGAGATATCCAGAAAATGAAGAATTCAATTAAAAGCTGACAAAACTTCCTGAATGAAAGTGAAGCAGACTTTCATATGTTAAAGAAAGAACCATGCCTAGTGATCACAAAAGGAAATATCATTTGAAAATAACAAAACACTGGGAAATAAGAATTCAAGACAAAGAAAGAATGCTAAGCAAAAATATGTTTATATATATATATATATATATATATATATATATATATATGTTTAATTGGTGTCAATGCAAAAGCAGCAGTCAACACAAATGGCATTAAAAGGAACTGTCTGCAAAAATAATAGCTGAAAATTCCAGAAGCATTTGGAAAAAATCTTCTATGCAGGCCCAGAACCTCCACCGTGGGCCCGCCCTGCCACCGGGAACTCAGCAGAAGGCTGCATCAGGCATAGGTTGCCCAGAAACTCCACCATGGGCCTGCCCTGCCAGCGGGAACTTAGCGGAAGCCTGCATCAGGTGTAGGCTGCCCGGAAGCTACACCAAGGGCCCGCCCTGCCACCGGGAACTTGGCAGAAGCCTGTATCAGGCGTACACTGCCCAGAACCTCCACTGTGGGCCCACCCTGCCAGCGGGAATGCAGGGGAAGACTGCATCAGGGGTAAGCTGCCCGAAACTTCCACTGTGGGCCCGCCCTGCCACCAGGAAATTAGCAGAAGCCTGCATCAGGCCTAGGCTGCCCAGAACCTCCCCCATGGATCCACCCTGCCACCAGGAAATTAGCAGAAGCCTGCATCAAGGGTAGGATGCCCAGAACCTTCACTATGGGCCTGCCTTGCCACCAGGAACTCAGCAGAAGCCTGCATCAGGGGTAAGCTGCCTGGAAGCTCCACTGAGGGCCTGCCCTGCCACCTGGGACTCAGCACAAGCCCTCCTCAGGGATAGGCTACCCAGAACCTCCCCTGTGGGCCTGCCCTGCCACCAGAAATATCAAGGAGGCCTGCCCAAGACTGAAAACTGCCCTGGACTGCAACACATGGGTCTGCCCTGCCATCTGGAACATCAGAAGATTTCAGGAGTAACCAGTTAGTGTGACAAAATTTGGAACTTTGCTCCCAGGTGGTGAACTTTGGACTACACCAGATTGACAGTATCATTGTTGTGAGTATGCCCCTAAAATAGAGGTGTACAGGGGATAAACAGGGTCAGTAGTAAAACACCCTCCAACTAACTATAAGAATTTGGTGTGTCTGAAAAGAGGGTGTGTGTAATCCCCTCCTACACATAGAAAACACCAGGCAGAGTGAAAATGACAAAACGAAAAACCAAAATGCAGTCTCAGACATACAGTTCAACACAAGCAAGTATAGAAGACATTGAAACAGAGGACCCCAAAAGTAACACACCAGGAATCTCTGAAAAGATAGCTAGTGAAATAAAAAAACAACAGCATCAGGCTATAGAGGAAATCAAATTAGAAGTAGTCTCCCATGTAAAGATAGAAATAACAACTTTAGTAAAGGAGTTGTTGAATGCAGCTAAAGAAGAACTAGAGAAAAAAGTATATGAGCATGGGAAACTGATTGAAACTTTGAGTGAACAATATAGAAAACAAGCAGAATTCATGCAATAAACTCAAAGAGACATCCAAGAAACAAAAAATTCTACTGAAAATGTGCATAACTGCCTAAAGGAAGCTGAGGAATGGATTTCAGACCTTGATGACAGGATCACAGTTAGTGATCGGAAAAGGATAGAACTTTTAAAAATAACAAAGCAGCATGAAAGACAATACAGAAGCTTCATGATGATGCCAAGAGCAACAATATAAGAATAATGGGCATTAGTGAAGATACAGGAGTCCAGGAAAATGACATGCATAAAGTATTTACAGAAATAATAACAGAAAACTTCCCAAACATGGGGAAAGAACCTGATATGCAGATAAGTGAGGCATATAGAATACCAAGCAGTCACAATCAACATAAATCCACTCCCAGACACATAATAATTAAGATCTCAGACATGGAGCAAAAAACAGAATATTAAAAGCTGTCAGAGAAAAGACACAACTCACCTATCAGGGAAAGCACATTAGAATCATGGCAGGCTTTTCAGCACAAACCCTCAAGTCAAGAAGAGATTGGAGTGAGGTATTTCAAGCCCTGAAAGAAAACAATCATCACCCAGACTGATGTACAAAGCAAAACATTCATTCAAATTTAATGGAGAAACAAGATACTTCCATGACAAAGAATGACTAAAGAAATTCATGTCTACCAAACCAACCCTAGAAAGACTACTGAAAGACATACTAGACAGAAATAGAAATGACCAAAATCCCCAAAACAACAACAGAAAAAAATTCCAGGTAGGATAAGCAATTAAATAAGACGAAAAGCAAAAAAAACAACTGGAACATAACATGGCAAAGTGGAGCCAGTACATATCAGTGATATCCATAAATTTAAATGGCCTCAATTCACCTATAAAAAGAAATAGACTGACAGAATGGATAGAAACAGGACCCCACAATATGCTGTATAGAAGAAACACATCTGACCCAAAAGGAAACTCATAGATTAAAACTCCAAGGATGGAAAACAGTATTCCATGAACCAGGAACCCAAAAAAAGCAGGGATAGCTATTCTGTTTGCAAACAACATGAACTTCAAATGTAAAATGATTAAAAGAGATAGGGAAGGTCACTACATACTTGTTAGTGGTGAAATTCAAGAAGAAGAACTAACAATTATAAATATATATGCGCCAAATACAGAAACACCCAACTATATAAGACAGATACTAATGGACACGAGAACCAAATACACAACAACACAATTATAACAGGAGATCTTAACAGCCCATTGTCACGAAGAGATTGATCAACTAGACAAAAAGTCAGCAAAGAAATAACAGAACTGAATCATACCCATGAGTAATCGGACTTAGTGGAAGTTTACAGAGTGTTCCACCCAACCACATCCGAAAACTTATTCTTCTCAGCTGCACATCTGACATTCTCCAAAATAGACAACATATTATCCCATAAAATATTCTTAAGTAAATGCAAAGATATTGAAATCATACCATGCATAATATCTGACCATAGTGCACTGAAATTGGAAATTAATGGCAAAAGAAATTGTAAAACCTACATAAATACATGGAAATTAAATAACAGCCTTTTGAACAACCAATGGGCTACAGATGAAATTAAAGGAGAAATAAAGCAATATCTACAATTCAATGTAAATATCAAAACAACATACTGTAATCTGTGGGATGCAATGAAAGCAGTCTTAAGAGGTAAATATATAGCAATAAATTGTCATATCAAGAAAACAGGATGAGCACAAATGAACAACCTAATGCTCCATCTCAACCTTCTAGAAAAAGAAGAGCAAGCCAAACCCAAAGCTCATAGAAGAGAGGAAATTGTAAAGATTAAAGCAGAAATCAATGCAATTGAAACTAAAAAAAACAATACAAAGAATTAATGAATCAAAAAGCTGGTTTTTTGAGAGAATCAACAAAACTGACAAACCCCTAGCTAACCTTATCAAGAGAAAGAAAGAACAAACCCAAATTCATGCAATAAGAACTGAAAAGGGAGTAATTACTACAGATACCATGGAAGTTCAAAAGATCATGAATACCTACTTTGAAAATCTCTACTCACATAGAGTTGAAAAAACAGAGGAAATGGACAGATTTCTAGAAACATATGAACTACCAAAGCTCAACCAAGAAGATATAGCAATTTTGAACAACCCAATATCAGCTATTGAAATTGAAATTGTAATTAAAAACTTACCAACAAAGAAAAGCTGAGGTTCTGATGGATTCACATCTGAATTCTATAAGAAATTTAGAGAAGATTTGATGCCAGTACTCCTTAAACTCTTCAATGAAATTGAGAAAAAAGCAACCCTCCCTAAATCATTCCTGGAGGCAAGTATTACTCTGATACAAAAACCAGAGAAAGATGCAACCAAAAAATAGAACTATAGGCCAGTCTCACTAATGAACATTGACACAAAGATTCTCAACAAAATACTGGCAAATAGAATGCAGGAAATCATCAAGAAGATTATACATCATGACCAAGTGGGGTTCATTCCAGGAAGGCAGGGATGGTTTAACACCTGCAAATCAATAAGTGTAATACACCACATCAACAGAGCCAAAAACAAAAACAACATGGTCATCTCAATAGATGCAGAAAAAGCTTTCAACAAAGTCCAACACATATTCATGATAAAAACCCTTCAGAAACTTGGAATACATGGCATCTATTTCAACCCTATAATGGCCATGTATGACAAACCAACAGTCAACATTATACTAAATGGACAAAAACTGAAAGCTATCACTTTAAAATCAGGAACAAGGAGATTGCAAGATGGCTGACTGAGTGGCTGCACGATAAGAGAGCTTCTCTGAGGAAAAAAAAAAATAAAAACAACTCAGATGGTGGAATCTGGCAACATGGAGAAAGCCAGACAAAAGGAGAGGAATTCTCATGACCCAGGCAGAAACTAAGGAAAAAGAAAAAGAAAAGAAAAAAGAAAGAAGAAAAAGAAGCATGGACAGAGGGCTGGATCTGGGCAAGCCCCGATCGCTGTACTGGCACATTTTCAAGTCAGGTAATTCACGACTGAGCTGAGATCACGGCCCTGCCGAGAGCAGGGGTTGATGATTTCCAGACCCTCACCTTGGGGAGGCCTGAGACAGGAAGTGGAAATAGTCAGTTGATCTGCGCGAACTTTGGTGAGTGCCGGGAACTGAATCCGCAAACCCGGAGGACTGGCTGGGCGACATTTTGGAGTTGGGCAGGGCCGGCTTGAATTGGGGCCCTAGGCAGTGTCTGCTGATGACTCCTAGTCCAAAGCAGATTGGTGGGATCAGCTCAGGCTTGGCCATGCCCCTGGTTGAAACCCAATAGACAGGGACAAGGCTTTACTGGGCCAGTGGCATCCCCAGGGAAGACACAAACATGTTGAAGCATAAACTGGTTGACTGGCATAGGGGGAGGAGCCAGCTCTCAGTGTGCAACTCACAGATCCGCTGCAGACTGAGGGGCGGTACTTCCCTAGCAAGTGTGCTGCAGAAAAACTGTAAGCAAAATGAAAGGCACAGAGACCTCCACCACCCACCCATCTGAAGGGGGCTGAAAACATGACAAGACAGAGAAAGAGCAAATGCTCCCCAACAGTGGAAACAGGGAAAGTGAGTTCAACAGAGGTAAATTCAGAGGAGGGTGAGAGCAGCAAACTTGTAATGTCAGAGACAGCCTCATTGGAAATAAAGAAATACATCCATGACCTCATCATCGAATTTAAATCTGAAATTCTAACTCAGGTGAAGCAAGATATAAGAAGACTAATAAAAGAAGTCCTGGGTAATCCTCAAGTAGACACAAATGAAAGAATAGAGGAACCCAAAGAAAGGAGAGAAGACTTTGATGAAGAATATAAACAAAATCTAGAATATATGAAACAGATCCAAAGAGAATATCAGGAAAGTAAAAACTCCATTGAAACCTGGCAAACCTTTTAACAGAAACTAAAGACAAACTTTCAAAACTTGAAGATAGATTTGCAAAGTATGATCATGAAAGAAGGATCTCTTAAAAATAACAAGGAACCAAGAAGCAATGATACAAAGGCTAGAAGATGACAAGAGGATTTATAACTTAAGAATAAAATATGTGAATAAAGATGCAGCAACAAATACAAATGAAATAAAAAGTCTATTCACAGAAATAATTAAGGAAAACTTCCCAAACATAGGTAACAGAAGTGAAGTTCAGATAAAGGAGGCATATAGAACTCCAGTCAGCTACAACTGAAGCAGAACTACACCCAGACATATAATAATCAGTATCCCAGAAATCCATCACAAGAACAGAATATTAAAAGTGGTCAGAGAAAAGAAACAGATTACCTATAAAGGAAAACTCATCAAAATCACAGTGGACTTCTCAATGCAAACCTTCAAATCATGAAGAGCTTGGAGTGAAATCTTCCAAGCCCTGAAAGAAAATAACCTCCAACCCAGAATGATGTACCCTGCAAAACTGTCTCTCAAAATTAATGGAGAGACAAGATATTTCCATGACAAAGAGGAACTGGGGGAGTTTGTGACCACCAATCCAACCCTGCAAAGAATACTGAAGGACATTCTATAGAGAGAAAAGAAAACCACCAGGGTTCCAAGAATAATGGCAGAAAGGCCTCAAAGAAAGGGGCAGACAGTGGAATGAAGCAGAAAAGTAAACAAATAACAACAGAAAAATAACATGGCAGAGATAAAGCAGAGAAGATTGGTTATATCACTGTTTTATCTTTACTGATTTTATTTAAATCTGGTATGCTTGAGAGTGTCAAGTCTGAGAGTAGGGGCAACTACTCTGAAGATGACAGGATTCAATAGGATACCTATTCTGGTTTGATTGTTATCTGACTTTGAAGTCCTATAATGTCTCCAATGTTTAGATTTTATTAATAATGTAAAGCAATGCTAAGTTTATATTATATTTGATGATATAGACAATTTTATTGAAAATAACTAGAGACATCATAGTGACTACTGTAGATCACCTAAAGTGTTTTTGTATGTTCTTTTCATTTCATGTTTCTCTAGGAATTTGTATTTCTGACTTGTTTTTATTTGTTTCTCCCTCTAATACAGAAAGGCTAGGTAGATGTGTAAAGACTTATACATGTGTAGAACTGCTAAGTAGTTTATGAGAATCAATTATAGTTATTGTAAAGGGGAAAAAAGAAAAAGAGAATATTCTAAAGAATATGACTTCAAGTATGTTTGAGTGTGTGGAATTAATAACCATGTTAGTAAATTTTAGTTGGATGGATGAGCAAAACTGACTGCAGTCTCACTGTTTGGTTGTCCACTTTGTGGACTTTAGTTTTGTAACTTGAACAACAGCATCTAAGATGAAAGTATATAATTATCAACTAGTGATTTTTACTGGTTACAATTTTTTTTGTTTTGTTTTGTTTTGAGATTTTGTATTGTTTCTACCCTCTTTCCATTTCAAACTTTTTTTCTTTAAATAAAACAATTTAAAAAAAAAGCAAGAGGAGGAAAGGAAAGTGCTCTAAAAGAGATAACTGTGTGTATACTTAAGTGTGTAGGATTGATAACCATGTTACTAAGTTTTTGTTGGATTTGTGAACAAAACTGTTTGCAGCCTCACTATTTGAATGTCCACTTTGTATGCTTTAATTATGTAACTGGAACAACTATATCCAAGAAGACAATATGTAATGTATCAAATAGTGATTTCTTACTGTTAATTTTTTTTGAAATTCTGTATTGTTGTTTCTACCCTTTTTTCTGTTTTGCTTCCCCTCTCTTTAAATAAAATTTTAAAAAAATAAAATAAAATCAGGAACAAGACAAGGATGTCCACTCTCACCACTCCTTTTAAACATAGTTCTGGAAACACTAGCCAGGGCAATCAGACAAGAGAGAAAATAAAAGGAGTAAAGATAGGAAAGGAAGAAGTTAAATTATCACTATTTGCAGGTGATATGATACTCTATGTTGAATACCCTTAAAACTATATTAAAAGACTTCTAGAGGTAATAAACAAGTTCAGTAGTGTAGCTGGATACAAAGTCAATGCTCAAAAATCAATAGCATTCCTGTACACAAACAAAAACTCACTGAGAGAGAAATTATGGAAATGTCATCCTTTACAGTAACATCTAAAAAATGAAATAAGGAATCAACCTAACTAAAAATGTAAAAGACGTATATGCTGAAAATTATACTATACTGAAAAAGGAGATTGAAGAGGATACTGCAAAATGGAAGGATATTCCTTGATCTTGGTTAGGAAGAACCAACATTGTGAAAATGGCTATACTCCCAAAACTGTTATACAAATTTAACGCAATCCCAATCAAATACAATTGACATACCTCACAGATCTAGAGAAGACATTACTAAAATTCATTTAGAAACTTAAGAAACCTGGAATAGCAAAGGCAATTCTAGGCAACAAAAGCAAGTCAGGAGGCATCTCAATTCCTGACTTGAAACAGTACTATATAGCCACAGTGAAAAAATCAGCATGTTAATGGCAAAGAAATAGACCTGAGGAGCAATGGAACAGATAAGAAGATAGAAGCACAACTACAAAGACACTCAGCCACCTGATACTTGACAAAGGGTCTAAATATGTCCACTGGAAGAAGGATAGTCTCTTTAATAAATGCTGTTGGAAAAATTGGTTCTCTACATACCGAAGACTGAAACTAGATCCATGCATATCACCATGCACAAAACTAAAGTCTAAATGCATCAAAGACCGCAATATTAAAACAGAAACACTAAATCTACTGGAAGACAAGGTAGGTAGAAGTCTTGGAGACATAGGGGTAGGCAGAGAATTCTTGAACCAAATGCAAACTGCACGGGAAACACTTCAAAGAATCAACAAATGGGATCTCACATTATTGAAAAGTTTCTGCACTTCAAAGGAAATCACCAACAGAGTGAAAAGAAAACCAACAGAGTGGGAAAAATTTTTAACCAACAACCCCTCACACAAAAGACTTGTGCCCAGAACATATAAAGAATTGAAAACATCAAGCCCCCCCAAATTCAAAGACCCTATCCAAAAATGGGCATCTGAGATGAACACACAGTTCTCAGAGAAAGATATACAAATGGCAAATAAATACATGAACAAATGTTCACCATCACTGGTCATTCAAGAAACGCAAATTAAAACAGCATTAAGATTCCACCTTACACAGGAAAGAATAGCTGCCATCAAGAAATCAACTGATAACAACTGTTGGTGAAGCTGCGGTGAATAAAGAACACTGCTCCACTGTTGGTTGGGATGTAGACTGGTGCGACCTTTATGGAAATCCATATGGAGAATTCTCAGAAGACTAGGATTGGAAGTTCCATTCAATCCAGCTATCCCCCTCCTGGGTATTTTCCCCAAAGAAATGAAAAGTTCATATCACAGTGATATATGTGCACTCATGTTCATAGCTGCACAATTTGTGATAGCTAAATCCTGGAAACAACCAAGATGCCCATCAACTGCAGAGTGGATGAAAAAGATGTGGCATTTTTATACAATGGAGTATTACTCAACTATAAAAAAGGATGATCTTGAGGCCTTCATAAGCAAATGGAGACAAATTGAGACTATCCTCATTAGTGAAATAAAGAAGAATCATATTTATAAATATCCTATTGTGTCTCTAGTGTAAAAAGTAAATAAGAACTACAAGTATAATAAAACCAAAATGTGTAATTGCTATTGTACAAAAGAGAGGAAAAGAAAGTGCTCTAAGGAATGTAACTGCATGTATGTTTGAGTGTGTAAAATAGATGACCATATTGCTGAATCTTTGTTGGATCTTTGAGCAGAACTGTTTGTAGTCTGACTGTTTCAATATTTCCTATGTATCCTTTAACTTTGTAACTTGAACAACTACATCCAGGATGACAGTACATAGTTGATAAATTGCTGATTTCTTAGTTGGGCTTTTTCTCATTCTCCTTTTTCATTCTTTTTTTTAGAATTCTGTATTGTTGCTACCCTTTTTTCTGTTTTGTTTTTTTTTCTTCTCTTTAAATAAAGTTTTTAAAAAGTATAATTGCTATTGTCAAAAAAGGGGAAATAAGAAGCACTATAAAAGATATAGCTGCATGTATGTTTAGATGTGTGGGATTGATGACCATATTTCTAGGTTCTTGTTGGACTGCTGAACAGATCTGTTTGCAGTCTCACTGCTTGAGTGTCCACTTTGTGTGCTTTAATTCTGTAAGTTGAATAACTATTTCTAAAAGAACAATATGTAATGTATCGACTAGTGCTTTCTTGCTATTTATCTTCTTTTCTTGAAATTCTGTAATATTTCTAACTTATTTTCTGTTTTTTTCTCTTTAAATAAAAAAATGAGAAAAAAAATCTTCCATGCCAATAAGTGAGGCATATACAACTCCACATATGCATAACCAAAATAAATTTATACACAGACGTATATAATCAGGATCCCAAAAATTCAGCACAGGAACAGATTATTAAAAGCTATTAGAGAAAAGAAACAGGTCACTTATAAAGGAAAGTCCATAAGAATCATGGAAGCATTCTCAACAAAAACCATCAAGTCTAGAAGAGCTTGTAGTAACATATTTGAAGTCCTGAAAGAAAACACCAAGATTAATATACCTTGAAAAATTAACTTTCAAAATTAATGTAGAAATAAGATACTTCTGTGACAAAGAGCAGCTAATCATCATGACCACCAAACCAACCCTAGAAAGGGTATTGAAAGTTACACTAGGATGAGCTAAAAATGGCCACAATTCCAAGGAAAACATTAGAAGTAAACCACTAGGCAAGGTAAGTAAATAAACCCAGGCAAGAAAAGGGAAACAACAGCAGGACAATAACATGATAAATATAAGCCAAAATATATCAGTTACAGACATAATTGTAAATAGCCTTAAGTTGCCAATAAAAAAAGACTCTCATAGTGGATCCAGCAACAAGATGCAACAATATACAAAAAACACATTTAACTAAAAAAATTTCATAGACTGAAACTGAAGGAATGGGATACAATCTGCCATGTAACAGAAACCCCACAAAAAAGCAGGGATAGTTACTGTGTTTGAAGACAATGTGAACTTCAAACCAAGAATGATCAAAAGAGGTAAAGAAATCCACTACATACTTCCTAAGGAAAAAGTTTGAAAGGAGTTGATAATAATCATAAATATATGTACCAAATATGGAAACATCCAACTGTATAAGACAAATATTAATAGACATGAAACATCAAATGAGAAATAACACAATTGTAATGGGGGAATTTAATACCAAAGTGTCACAAATAGATAAGTCAACCAGCAAATATCAGCAAAGAAATATCAGAACTGAACCAAACATTTGAACTAATAGATTGAGTTGGTGTTTGTAGAGTGTTCCACTCAACATCAGAATACACATTCTTCTCAACTTTACTAGGATGTTCTCTAAAATAGCCTATATATGAGCCCTCAGAACATGCTTAAGTAAATGTAAAGAAAATGAAGTTATCCCATGCATATTATCTGATTGCAGTGCAATGAAATTCAAATTAATGCCAAAAGAAACCACAAAAGCTCCATAAACACATGGAAATTAAACAATACTCTCCTAAACAATCATTGAATCACAGATCAAATTAAAGAAGACTTTAAACAATACATACAATGAAAAGGAAATTCAGATACAACATACTGGAAACTGTGGGACATGATGAAAGCAGTCCTGAAAGGGAAATTTAAAGTGTTGATTTCTTACATCAGGAAAATAGAACAAGCACAAACAACCTAATGCTGCACCTCAAGTTTCTAGAAAAGGAAGAGAAATTCAAGCCCTAAGCCCATAGAAGGGAGGAAATTATAAAGATCAGAGCAGAGATTAATGCGATTGATACTAAGAAAGTAATATAAAGAATTAATGAATTAAAGAGTTAGTTTTTTTGAGAGAATAAATAAAATTGATAATCTCTCAGCCCATCCTATCAATAAAAGAAAAGACTCAAATTCATTAAACAGAATGAAAAGGGTGAAATCATTACAGATCCTGTGGAAATTCAGAAGATAATCAATATATACTTTGAAAATCTTTACTCTCATGGGATGGAAAACACACAATAAGAGGACATATTCCTAGATATGCATGAATTACCAAAATTGAGTCAGTGACATTGAAAATATAATTAAAAACTTATCAACAAAGAACAGCCCAGGCCCTAATTAAATAACAGCTTAATTTTACAAGAAATTTAAAGTAATTTTAACAGCAATATTTCTCAAACACTTTAACAGAATTGAAAGTGAAGCAATCTTCCCTAACTCAATCCTGGAGATGAATATTAACCTGATAACAAAATCAGAAAAAAAACCCAACTGTTATGGTTTATGTTTGGATGCCCCCCCCCAAGCCTCGTGCAGTCATGGAGGTGCCTAAATCTAGCATTTATGGTTGGTTTGTTGTCTAGTGCTGGGCCTGGTGGTGTGAATGCTGAACCTGTCCAGGGATGGGCAGCTGGCATACTATATAAGAGAGGAAAGGAGGCATATTTTGCACTTTTTTCCCTTTTTGTTCTTGTCACTTGTGGCATCTGTAAACAGTTGCCCCTTAGCCACTGCACCCTGACTTGGAGCCAGCTGAGTATGGACTGAAACCTCCAAAAACTGTAAGATAAATAAACATTTCCTTCCCTAATTTGGGGCATCAGATATTTGGGCTCAGCAATGAGATAAAAGTAACCAAGACAGAATTTGGTGCCAGGAGTGGGATCATTGCTGTGACTGTACCTGACCATGTGGTTCAAAAGCCTTTGGAAAAAGCTCATGGGAAGAGTTTGGAAAAGGCTCATGAAAAGGTTTGGAAATGTTGCCTGAAAGAGTAGAGCTGGAATGGCTTAGGCTGTTCTGTATGGGAGATTCTAGTCAGAGCTCAGAAGACCAGAAACCTTCCAGATTTGGAAGGTTTCTGCCAGGAAGAACTGCATTGGTTGTTGGACTCCAGATGGTGTGTGCTATGGCTTGGCAGAAAGGTTATCTGCATTTTACTATTGTCCAAAGTCTTTGCCTTAGACAGAGATTAAGCATGGTAGATTAATTAATCTGGCATGAGAAATTTCTAGGCAGTCAAAAATTGAGGTAGTGTCATGGCTATTGTTTGGGGGCTTTTGTAGGATTTATGTTACAAATCAAGAGCAAAAAGCCCAGCAGGATGATTTAAAACATTGTGAGCTTGGCTAGAAAGGAAGCTTTAGTAAAGCTGTGGACTGTAATAGAACTGAGATCTCCATTACTGAGAAGGCACAGAATAAAAAATAAAATAAATAAAAAGGTGGCTTGTGGGCATCACGGGAAGAGGCAGTGGGTCTCCACCATTTGCAGCCTCAAAACTGCAATAGTGAAAGACTTTGCTTGGAAGAAAAAGCCACAGAGTGCCATGTTCCACAATAGCAGTGATAGCCATGTGAGGATACAAAATGGAGGCACATAGAATCTGTTCTTCACAATCAAGTTTAGAGTGCCCAGTAATCCAGGCACTTGACTCCTATAGTCAAGAGAGAGGAAAGCCAGACTACTGTTCCAGCTGGCAGCAGGCCTTGGCAACATCCATGTGGCACTGAATTTAGGTGCATACAGGGTGCACAAGTTCTGAGGCTGCTCATGTCCAGAGACTTTGTCTGAAATTAAGATTAAGGATGATGGACTAATTAATCTAGCAGAAGAAATTTCAAGGCAGTTACATGTTGAGGCCATGGCATGGCTATTGTTGGGAGTTTTTCACCAGATTTATGTTGTGAATCAAGAGCACAGAGCCCAGCAGAATGATTTAAAACATTGTAAGCTTGGCCAGAAAGGAAGCTCCAGTAAAGCTGTGCACTATAAAGACAGAGCTGATACCTCCATTTCTGAGAATACACAGAATAAAAAAAATGGGTGAAGGCATCACAAAAGCAGCAAGTCTTGAACAAGAGGAAAGTAACCAAGACATCAACCAAAACAGAGAACTACAGGCCAATCTACCTAATGAACATAGATACAAAAATCCTCATTAAAATACTAGTAAACAGAATGCAGGAAATCATAACAAAGTTTATGTATCATGACCAAGTGGTATTCATCCTAGGAAAGTAGGGATGGTTCAATATATGCAAATCAGTAAGTACAAAACACATCAACAAAATCAAGGATAAAAATCACATAATCATCCCAATAGATGCAGAAACAGCTTTTGATAAAATTCAGTGCTCTTTCATGATAAAAACTCTACAGAACATTGGAATAGATGGTGTTTACCTCAGTCTAATAAAAAGTCATCTATGACAACCCAACAGCCCATATCATACTAGATTGGCTCCAAGGTGTGGCAGTATGGCCGAGAGTCATGGCAGGCAAGAAGCAGTGTAATTAAAGAAAGAACAGGTATATATTTAATATCTTTCTAGGTGACACGCACAGTGGCCTACCACTTCCCTTCAGGCTTTACCTCTCAACATCATACCCAGCTGTATTCCCATCAATAAATAACCCAGAATCATACATCCATGATCAAGTATCACATACTAATAATCCAGCCAAATCCCCAAAATCCCACATATGAGCACATAAGTCTTTGTTGGGATGTGTAGAATAAGCTATAATACTCATCCTAGCTCTAAAATGACTCATGAACATCATTTTATGCAAAATGCATTTAGTCCATATCTAAGAGTCATCAAAAGTCTAACAATTTCAGTATTTGTCTTGGTTACTTTTCTCTCATTGCTAAAACAAAGTGCCCAATACCCAAAAGTAAGGAAGGAAAGATTTATTTAGTTAAGAGATTGTGAAGGTTTCAGTAATGGTTCCATAATCAGCTGACTCCTACGCAGGGTGGTATGGAACCAGGACAACAGTATGCTATAAGGGTTACAAATCACTGGCAGTGTTTTGGTAGAAGAGGGGACACCAAAGCCCTTTGGAGTTCACATCTTGCTGTACATTGTGCTGGGTGCTGAATGTGGACTTATGGGATTCAATATAGGTCCATTAAATACACTTCTGGATTTTGGTCTGGCTTTTGTTCCATTTATTTCTATCTACTTATTTGTATCATTTGGAATGGGAGTGTTTATCTTGTCCTATGGAATGGTGGAAGTGTTTGGTTTCCTTTTCATTTGTAAATATGAAAGGAGACTTTGGATTTGAATCTTTCAACCTTGCCAATGATGCAGAGAAATATAACTCCTGACCTGCTAGATGTCAGATATGCCAAGCTCATGTCCCTTGAAATTTTGTCTTAGCAATGAAAATAATTTAACTAAGAGATGAACAAAATGCTGACAATTTTTCTGCCAAAACATAACACACACAGCCTGGACTTCAGTTGCTAATGCAGTTATTGTTTTCAACTGAAATCTGCAAACCTTGGACTTATTAGCTATACTTTATGAGCTAAAACCAGAATCTACCATCAATTTGAGTTTACAGCTTTCTAGGGTTGCTTCTTCAACTGCAATCACTGAATCTTTCCAAACTTTTCCTACAATGTAATTTGAAAATCTTCCAAGCTATGTGGCTATGTAGGATTAAAGTAATGACTTCCACTTCTCTGGTACCTAAATCTGTCTTAGTTATTTTCTTCTCACTGTTAGGAAAAAGGAAAAGAAAAAAAGATACAAGTTCAACAAGACAGGTTTATTTCACGACCACTCTGGCACTGAGATCAGACCAGCTGCCCTCATATAGGCAATAGTCTTTTGTAGGGTCAGGGTCACAGGGGTTTCAGTTCTTGGTAGATGTTCAATAAATATCTGTAAAAAGAATAAGAAAAAATAAGGATTACATTACCTTATATATTGTTTATGATTATAAATGTTTTGTTTAAGGAACAAAATTATATACAGAGGTAAATACAGTTAAGGAAATGGTGCCTCTAGCTCCAACGGGTTATAGTTCAAATGATCCCACAGAAGACTTTGCCTCCAATGCCATGCATTTACTGTGTTTTATCTACCATGGAAATATACATGCAGGGCTAATTTCCATTTATTTTAGTTACCAAATTTATTTCTAAGCCATGTTTTTATGAAATCCCCCAAATGAACAAATAAACTACAAAGAAATTAAGTAAGCCACGTGATGGCACATGCCTGTAATCCCAGCACTTTGGGAGACTGAGGCAGGAGGATTGCAAATTCAATCTCAGCCTGAACAATTTAGCAAGATCCTTTATCAAAATAAAGAATAAAAATAGAAAGGGCTGGGATTGTAGTTCAGTATGAAAATTGCCACAAAATTGGGTAGCTTTTAATATATATATATATATATATATATATATATATATATATATAAACAAATTGAACAAAATGGAAAATGTAGAATCTTGATTAAGGAAAAAAGTGTGTGAGTGTGAGTGTGTGTGTGTGTGTGTGTGTGTGTGTAACTAAATTTCTAGAAGTCAAAGCAAAGAGGAAATAGGATAAAGGAAACCTACATGAGACTGGGATAATTGTGGTAAATGTGAAAATTTTCATCCAACACATGGTCCTACTTAAATTCCTAGGGAAATAAAAATTAGAAAAGCTATCATATGTTGAACACACATTATCCCATTTAATCCTCACAGTTATGAAATGAATCACTGCTTATTGTTTTATAGACATGGGATTAAATCTCCATAAGGGAACTTACTCAAAAACATACAGTTTGTAAGTAGAGGACCTTAAAAATTTAAATTTGAGTTTGTGTAACACCATAATACACTGTGATTTCTCTAACTTGTTCCATTTCCTAGGAACTAGTCTTACAACTTAGATTTATAAAGTATAAAATCCTTTAATATCAAATTTTAAAACCATAATTACTATTATCTCCACCCTTTTGATCTTTCAAAAAATGTACACCATGTAAGTAATTTGTTTTAGCTTTCTATGATTTCAAAATCCTAATGTGGAAATTCTAATGAAGGCTTAGAAACAAATTAGAAATCTCATTAATGTCTGAGAAGATAGCTATGTTTAACATGATTTAAACATTATATAATGTTTACAAGTATTGAAACACCCCAATACCCCATTACTATATTACAATTTTGTTTTTATGTATCAGTTAGATTTGATAGAATTTAGGAAGTGTTTAGGACACCTGGCTAAACAGCACAGATATATGAAAGATATTATTAGCATTAGTTCATCTAACGGTGTGTTTTAGTCTCTTTTTGATTTACATCATGATCCCTGCCCTTCATATTTACTCAATCTCCATTTCTAAAATTGTAACAATGACACTGAAACTGAGATGCCTTGCTGTCTGAGACTGATTTTTGAGGTTATGTAGTCAATATTATAAACTACACCTTGTCTAATTATGTTGTGTCTTAATTTGGATTCTCAAGGCAAATCTTGAGATATGGGTTCCAATAGAATTATTTTATTCGTGGATGGATGGGGTTGCAGGGAATACTGATAATGAAGTGGAGAAATAATACCAGGAAGAAGAAGTAAACAAACAATGTCATTAGTAAGCTAGATGCTACATAGGCAATTAGAACTTAATCTCAGAGAGAAAATTTGAAAAATGGTTTTCAAAATGCATTGCACAATTAGCCCACTCAATGGTCAACAGAACTGAAGTTTTACATGCTATATTCTCTATTTCATCAGCTGAGTGCTGCTAGATCAGGGGAGCTGTTACTCATCTGGCATTTTCACACTGCCATTCATGAGTAAGCAAAGCAGCTTCTCACAGTTCTGATAAAACAAAAATGCAAAATATCAGCCACTGAACACTTACCAGAAATGTTAAAATAGTAAATTCTAAGAAATTTTGGTGAGTCACTAACAAAGTTTGCTGGACATGAAGTTTTGACAGAAATAATTTGATGTTTATGGCATTATCTCAATTTGTTTTGCAGATAGTTTCAAAAGGATGCATTATTTGAACGATATTTCATTGGAATTGAACAACACTGACAACCTACACCAAGGATCAAGAAATGTTTTCTCTGAAAGACCAGATAGTCAATTTTTTTATATTTTGAAGGCCATATAGACTCTGTTACAAAGACTCAGCTCTGCCACTATAGCACAAAAATACCCATAGGCAATAGTAAATAAATGAAGGTGGCTGGGTCTCAATAAGATTTTATTTATGCCAAAATTTGAATTACATATAATTTTCATATGTCACAAAGTATTCGCCTAATAATTTTTCAAGTATCTAAAACTACTTTTTTAATTTTTACCTTGCAGACCAAACAGCAGTATGCAGTTATAGATTTGACCTGTGAGTTGTTTGGCAACCTCTGATTACAAAATTTCATTTGGTTTTAAAAGTAGGGCTCTTGTTCTTATTTTTTATACTTATGTGTTTAATACTTAAGGGATTTTCTTACAATGAGTTAGAAATTTGGCCCAGGACACTGACATGCAAACAATGAGATAAAGATGATTTAAATACAGACATAATTTCAAATACCTTTCTTCTTTATTCTATAGTTGCACAGCAGAAATATATTTTAAATAATGTAAGCATCTTCAATAAAATATTGATTAGGTCAAAGTTTAGTTATTTTAAACTATGGTGTGTAGATTAATTTCCCTCAATGTGAGATGCTAGAATGAATGCACAATTAAGAAAGCAAATGTCAGATAAATACAGCTATGAGTTGTCATATGTTCCAAAAATCCATCACAAATTGAAACTATCTCTTCAGAAATACATTTACTATACTTAATCTACTGCCAACTCCAGCTTAGCAACACAGTACACTAAAGAGCAATGGTGGCAAAACTATGGCACACATATTATTTTTCATTTAAGACAAAAGATGTTAATGCATGAGTTGTTTTGTCTAACCTAAAACCTCAGAATTCAAGTTTAATTGCAGTGTTCAAATTTTGTGATAAATAAGTGGGTTTTGGGTTGCAGTTTGTGGACTTCATCTAGATATCAAGCCCAAAGATTCACCATCACTGCTTATAGAGCATTAGTAGTTTCCTCTTGTGACCACTTGGCTTGTGGCAAGAGATAGCTCCTGCTGCTATCCAGCATCATGAAAGGATCATGCTGAAATATCACCAACTTTGAAGGAAATCAAAATTCAAACTTTGAAGTTGGGTTTCTACTGAATGAAATCATTTATGCACCATTACAAAGTAGAAAAATTCTAAGTCAAACCATCATAATTTGGGGGCTATACATACTAATTGCAAATAATATTTGTTCAATTACAGTAATTACTCATGAAATACTTGTGTGGGTCCTAAGAATTTGCAAGGGAGCTACAGTCAGCAGCCTGCATTGGTATAGTATCTGAAAAACTCTTATAACTTGAGAGGAAGAAGGTTAGCAGTTGTACACAGGACACATCTAGCAATAAGCAATACCAGAGGGCACTTGTGCCAAGAACTTATGACTCTGCATTTTCTTCTAATTCCCTCATCCTCAGGAACCAGACTACAAATAGATGAATAGAGAAAGTGACTTCTCCCCAATAGGAACTCCCCAATAGGAACTTCAAACCACAAGTGGGCCTGTTTTGAGGTGGTTTAAAGCACTAGGCCACAACTACTTTATACATACACTAATTAAGTGTTCTGAAGTACAAAATGAATGTATTTTCATGCTAAATGTGACAGAAGGACTTTTTAAATGTGATACTAATTATGAAAGCTAGAGACCAATCTAAAAGGTTTTTTTTTTCTTTTTGTACCAGGGATAGAACTCATGACTTCTACTTGCCAGGCAGGTGCTTATGTCACTGAGCTAAATCCCCAGGCTTATAAAGATTTTTTTAGCAGTAAGGAAAAATTATTCACAAATTTAAACAAATCATGAAATAAATAAAGTTGCTTTGTTTGCATCCTAATTTTTATTTGTCAGGAGAGAGACAAAACTCTAAGCAACAACCAGTCTGGGATGATGTTTTTTGAACAATATTTAAATTCTATACTGGGGAAGAATAGAAATACTGAAAAACTTTAGACTTTTTAGAAAAATGCATAGTTAAAAATATGGAATCAGGGGTCAGAGATTTAGCTCAGCAGCTCAAGCGCTTGCCTAGTAAGCATGAGACTGTGAGTTCAATTCCCGGCACCAAAAGAAAAAAAATATGGAATCAGTATACTTAACTGGATATGTTAATAGGGAGTAAATCTATTGTTTTTGCACCACTGTTGGACAGAATTATTCTGTTTCTTCTTAGTTGGATGATATTTCTGGAAGGCTCAATTTTTTTCAATCATTTTCTGACGTAGGGAAATCATATTAGGGGATAAGTGTAGCTCAGTCATAGTGTGTGTGCTTAGCATGTAGAAGACCCTGAATTTGGATAGCCAGCATACACATAGAAAAGTCAGTATGAATCAAAACTTCACTGTCTAATAAATTCAAAGCATCATCCCATCCCCACAACTCAGGGCTACCTCAGGTTCAGAAACATGATAGAGAAGGTGTCATGTTATTGCCTCTTGTTTTCTTTTTTTCTTTTATACTCATCAGTTACTACTTTTGGTTTTTATAGGAATTATGTGGGACTTTGTGCAGTTTGCCAAATAGTTTCAGTTATTTCACCTTTCAGACCATGGGAAAATAGCATTCTCTTTCCCCTTAATAATAGGTGTGATCATATGATTTGCTTTGAAAAATAAAACATTAGCAGAAGTGAAGTGTTAATTCCAGGTAGAAGCTTTAAGATCTATTGTACAAGCTTATAGTACTAGCTACTTGGTAGGCTGATGCAGGAGAATCACAAGTTAAAATCCAGCCTGAACAACTCAATGGCATCTTGTGTCCAAATAATATATACATGGATATAGCTTAATCATACAGCACTGGCCTAGCATGAATGAGTCATCCCTAATGCCACCAAAAAATATCAGCTATTACACAAGTTATGTTTTTTTCCACTTCTGTGATTATCACAAAAACAGAGTAGGTACTGAAATAAAACTTTAAGGAGATCAACTGTTATTGACCATGTAATGTCATATGAACAAACCTTAATTTTATGGTTGTACTACGTTGCTGTAGAGATTTTGTCATTACAGAATTTTACGGCCTATCTTCACACACTATGCATCACAGCAAAACACATTAAAAGAAACAAAGACATAGTAACTATGAAATATATGTTATTTTTAAAACTAGTATTATAAAAAGAAATTGAGAAATCTAAAATCATAAAGGACTTTAGTATACTTGTACATCTACCAGTCAAAGAAACAAGTAAAAACTTTAAAACTTTTAACAAAAAGACTAATAACCTTTAATCTAATGAGTACATATAAAACAGAGAATAAACATTCTTTTCAAGTGCTCTTGAAACAGTTATGAAGATTCATTTCATACTAGGATGTAAAATAGTCTCAGATATTTCCAAGAAAAACATGGTACAGATAATGTTTCCTTATTAGAAGTTTAAAGTACAAATCAGTAATAATAACAGTTACATACAGATACATACATAAACAAGATGTGAATTTTAAAATTTACAATCTATACCTGAATGATTTATGGATTATTTTGAGGCTTACATAATATTTAGAAATAAACAAAAATGGAAACCACTACCTGTGAAAATCACTAGATTCAATTAAAGAAGTAATTAATGTTAATAGTTGGACAGTGATGTAGGAGGTATTTTATATTATTTTTATTAATATTTGATGTTCAGAATAAGTTAACAATAATAAATAATTTTCATGTGAAAACATTGGACCTAGTTATTGCAAAGGTTTCTTGCAAGTAAAAGAAAGTGATTTAATAGCTTATAAATATGGTGACCAATTTCTCTCATAGACCATCTAAATGTGCAAAAATTTTACTTTTTACTCCTAGGGAGTAGCTTATTTAACTTTAATCATCTGTTGATACATCAAAGGGTATTAAATATGAATATCACAATGTATCTTTCTATTTTTCTTAGTAAATACTATTTAAACATATCTCCTAAATAGACTACCTATAATAACCAGGGCATTGATTTGAGAACAAAGAATTCAATAGAATCATTAAGTACATTTCTTGTCATATACCCAGCCACAGTGTTGCTTAATACAGGATCTATCCCTACAAGAAAAAAAAAAACATCTGATCTTTGTTTTCATTTCCTGTAATTTTGCAGTAACACAGAAATATTTTCACATCTCCAAGAGGTAAGCATGAGCCTTTAATTTGACTTTACTGGTCTATATTCATTATAAGTTAGTAAAAATTGTTGGCAAGGACTACTGAGGTTTAATTTATTCAAGTTGGATCTACTTATTTCATTACCAAAAACTATAACTTGGATAAGCACTCATCATCTATCTTTTTTCTCATTCATTACTAGTTTATTTTTCTTCTTGTCTAGTACTGAAATTTCATCTCCGTAATGGAACAACTTTAACACACTGGATGTCTCTAGAGATGTATTTGTCCATGTGCAAATTTACAACATAAAATCTGAATTGCAATGTGAATTACAGTTCATTTTCTTAAGAAGTCTGATAAAAATGGTTGCTGATAAGAAAAGAGAATTTGAAAGACAATTTCAAAACCAAACTGTGGAACTTTAAATGTATTTGTTCTTCCGTGTACCTGAATCATTCTGACTAAAAACATTTGTGCAGAGAGATAATGTCAACAAAAGAAGCAAAGAAAATAACTCCAAGGCTGTCCATCAAGAAAAGCAATGAGGATTTTGGGAAAAATAATCAAAATCAATATTTTTTGAAACTTTGAAAACTAACAAAAACTTGCAACAACCCAGGGAACAGATATTCAAGAAAAATAGCAGAATTTTTGTAATTAGAGTAAGCTTTATGGTATTTTAACTAGTACCATACTGACTTCTGATCCTCAGGCTCAACAGTACCATTGACAGTAACAAGCTCCACTCCAAATATCACTAGTGAAGGAATAGAGTGTACCTCATTTGCAAAGATTATTCCTTGTTGGTGTGCCTGGAAGTTGCTTGAAAGACTGGTTCAAAAGACTTATATCATCTAACTCAGAACTCAGCCAGCACTATAGCCACTATCTGAGGGCTATTACTCAAAAATATTTACATGTTATCACATGAGGCAATAGATAACATTTGAGAGCAACAAAATGCTAACCAAAATGATTTTGAGGAAAGACAGGGAGTTAGACACATTGGAACACTCATCTGAGTATTCTGTATACATGGATTCAACCTACTGTGAATTGAAATATGTTTGAAAAAATTGCATCCATACTGAATATGCAAGTCATTCTTGTCATTATTTATTCCTTGAATAATATAGCATATAACAAATAATTTTTCCATATTAAATATTATTAATAATATCAAGTTGATTTAAAGTACATTTTTGGGAAGCCAGGCATGGTGTGCACTCCTGTAATCCCACCACTCAGGAGGCTGAGGTATGAGGATCATTGCAAGTTTGAGACCAGCCTGGGCTACAAAGTGAGCCTAAGGCCAGCCTGAACCACATAGAGAGACCCTGTCTCAAAAAGACAAATAAAATAAAAGAATAAACTAAAATAAATAAAATACATGTTTGGGAGAATGGTATACAGTCTCCACAAATACAATGCCATTTTATATAAGGGACTTGAGCATTCACAAATTTTGAGAACCATAGGGAGTCTGGGAATCAATCACTCATGGATATTGAAGAACTATTCTATAAACTGTACTTTGGTGACTAAGAATTTTGAAAAGTTTCAATATACTTTGGAAGTCTAGAAGTCCATGTTCATGTCCAGGGTTGTGTGCATATTTAGGAAAGCCTAAAGAGGGCCATAAACTCTTACTTTTGGCTAAATTTCAGGATTAGCTTTGGGTGTCAGGTATTTTGTCTCAGCAATGAGAAAGGTAACTTAGGGCAGAGGTATTAATCATAAACACTAGTGATGCAGGATATCTTCTTGAAAATGGAATTTTCTATTTGGCTGAATTTAAAGGTTGATAGGAAGGAAAGGGCACCAAGCAAAAATACATCAGATACACAGGTTTGCAGATTTCTTGGGTGCTTGGTTCTTATTTGAGCTAGGTAATTGTCAAATTCTATATTATTATTTATATCAGCTAAGATTTAGAATCAATTCTCAGAATCAATCCTTTCCTCAAAATAATGTTACCATAATTTGGAGTCAGTAGGAAGAGTGTTGCATGACGAATTAAAAAGACAATGAAGTTTCAAATGACAATTTGTATGACTCTTATAAATTCACTCTAAGCCAAAAGTAACAACCCACAATTATGATCTAATTTTCAAAAACTGCCAGAGGAAGAACAAAATGCAGACTGGTAATTATTTTGAACTTTTGCTTCTTTATGGAGAATCATATCCATACACATCTAAATTTGCTAAATTCTATTCAAAATAACTGAGCTTATACCTAGTTGTCTACGAACTCACCAATATAGGCTTTGTAACTGAAGAAATTATATCCATAGTACTAAAGAACACTTGGGAAATTTTTCAGGTATTTTTAGCTGGATGTGAGCATAAATACATTTTCTCTATTGTTTATGTACTACTGGGTGTTGTGATACTGCCTAATTTGAGTTTCTGGCTCCATGATCCCATTTAGTTCACATTAACCCACCTCTTTTATATATTACTAAATGTATAGAAGAAGTGATTTGATGTTTAACTCATTAATATCCTGGAAATAAAAACTACTTTTACAGAACTTCCAGAATGTTGGAGTCAAGAGCTCAGTAAATCATCTCTTCTGAAAGCTATGATAAAATTGGATGAAATTAATAGAAAACATCAGATCAGACCTTTAGAAACTAAAGTCCCACATCAATCTGAGAAGCATTTATTTAAAAATACTATTAAACTTTGAGAAAAATTGTGAGAGTCTGTGGTATGTTAGCCTGAGGCTGCTCCTGTTTCTTCTCAGTTCCTCCAGGGAGTTGTATTTTATTTGCATCAAAATACAGAAAAACTCATGCTGAGAGGCATTTTGTAAAACAACAGTGATCTCAGTAGCAAATAATCAGGGAAGACTAACATCCAGTTAGCCTGTGGTCATTATGCCCCTTAGAACAAACAGCACAACAGCAAAAAAATTACTGGTGAGATCCAGGGGACAAGATTTCCACAGTGGGCCTTGATGGGCTGTCACATCCCTGGGGAATATCGGAGATTATGTGCTTGTACAGCACAGTGCTCACCGGTAAAAGAAACTGGAGAGAACTGAGATGAGCTTCTCTATCTTGCATTACTGTGACACTGAAAGCCTGGTAAGGCAAATCTGTGACAGATCTGTAAAGTATCTAAATTTTGAATCCTTTTCCCAAACAATACATAGATCCATCAGCAAAGTATAGAAATCTTACTGCTTCAATATTTTTAAGCACAACCTCTGACCAATAATTGGCTGACACTAAACTATGATGCTCTACTTAATTTTTTTTAAAGCTTAGCAGAGAAATCAACTACATACTGTGGGGAGAATAGGTGCCACGGATTGAGTCCTTGTAAGAAATTATACAAAAGAAAATAGAATTAGCTGTATCTATCCTTGGGTGAGAAGGAAAAGGAATCAAAATTCAGATTTATTATACTACTTTTTAAAATATATATTTTCCCCCAAAAAAATAAAACATGGAAAGAACCAGTAAAATACGACTTCTTTTATCCTAGCTGTTTTAAAATGTAATTCAAAACTGTGTTATGAAACTATATTTTAGGCATAGAACTATTAAAAAATAAACTTTAGCTAATTACAATTTAAAGATGTTTATTTGAATAGGCAGTGATTCATGAACCAAGTACCTTCAAACCAGAAGTGGTTCAGGGGTCTTCAAAGGGAACCAGAGGAAGGCTTTTATAAGGGTGAATGTGGAAACAGAGCAAAGAAATTATTCAGTTGATTAAAGTTTAAGCAATTTCCTTATTCAAATTATCCCTGTGGGAAAGCTCAGGACAATATAACTGATTTTCAGTTTGCTTCTTGTGATTAGCTAAGCCTAAGTTTCTAGGGTTTTTTTCTTCAATTCTGAGTTAGGTTTCAATGGGAAACCTTGTTTATGTGGGAATCCAAGGCATTAAAGTCACTTTTATGGCTTGTATTGTGAGGGTCGAGATGCCTGCCGCATGTAGGAAGACACCAACAGACATCTTCTCATGCAATGGGCAAGGGGTCTTTATTGTCCAAGCATGCGTGGGGCTCACTGAGCACGCAGGAACAGAGAGCCCTGAGTTGAGCCGGAGCAGGGCTTATAAACTATAGAACAAAGGGAGGAGGGGTCTTTGCAAGCATGGTCACGGAAGCAGATGGCATTGGTTAGTTTAAGTGGCTTTTTACATTCATTGGAGGAGACGACCATAGGGAGGTCTAGAGTTGGGCGGCGGAGGGTGCTTCCTAATATGGGCAGCAGATGTGTAGGAAAGGTACATTCTGTAAATTCCTTAGTCATGAGAAGGGGCTGTTTTTATCTCGCAACCCGGATTTCTAGTCAGCTCTATCCTTGTCCTTATCTAACTTAGGCAGCTTTAAACTATAACAGCTCAATTCCCAGAATATTGGGAACAGCTCAATTCCCGGAATATTGGGAGGAGATGAGCAGCATAGACCATGCACTTTTAACTAGAGAAAATTCCTCTTACAGTATCTAGATGTCCCCCCTAATATAGGTGGAACTTTTCTGAGGTGGCTGGATCTAGAGTATGTGATACTAGGAGTAAAGATAAGATGCTGGGATTAATTCATGGTGATGCTAGGAATAGGAGTATACCACCTTGGGTGTAAGTGCTGCTCATGCAAAGGATGGATAACCTGGGTAAAAATATAAGGGACAGAAACAGAGCTGCCATTCTTATTGCTTTCTGCCTTCTGCTTTACTGACTTTTGCCTGCCATGAAGTATTTCTCCTCTGCAATGCTCCTCTAACATGCCATTCTGCCTTGGAGCCAGCCAACTAGGAAATGAAACTTCTACAAATTGTGAGCTACAATAAATCCTTCTTCCTTTAACTTTGGATGTTGGGTATTTTGTCCCAAAAATGAGAAAAGTAACGGAGACAGTCAGCTCAGCCTAATGGTCTCCAATGTAATTATTTTAATGAGGCATATTTAAAACATCAACAAAGCAAAGGGTAGGCAGAGTAAATGGAGCTCCTTAAAAGCAAAGTTTTTGTATTTTATTTGAATTAGCATTAACTGAGAGGCTGAAAAGTTAAGGTCCATGTTGTAGTTATGAAACATGGGGAAAAAAACAAGAAAATGTGACTTTTGTTCTCTTAGCTCTTCTAAAATGAATGCATTAAGAAAATACCTCAAGAAATATGGTAAAAGAACTAACAAAAGTAAATAGTACACTGGATCTGTTTAACAAAAAGAAAATGTCAAACAAGGTAAACAGAGACCTAAAAATATGAAACATGTACAGAACAAATAGCAAAATGGTTGCTGAAAATCAAATCATAAATTATTTAAGGCTTTCAATCAAAAATAGAGACTGTCAGTCCAGATTTTTTAAAAAATCCTAACTATATTCTCTCTACAAGAAACAAATTTTTGATTCAAAGATAGAAATAGATTGAAAGTAAAAAAGATGAAAAAAGACATACTGTGCAAAGAGCAACTGGAAAAGAACTGGACAGTAATATGAGACAAAGACAAAAATTGTTTCTTGAGATAAAGAGATACACTTTAATAAAAAAGCCAATTCATCAAGAATGTATAACAATTATGAACATATAACTAACAACTGTGCAGCATAATTCAGAAAGCTAAACTGATGGTACTAAGAAGCAAACTAAACAATTCAACAATAATGATTGAAAAATTCAATATATGATTTTCAATGGTGAATAGGTTACACAGCCAGCAACTAAGGAATGATGCAGAAGATTTGATTAACACTGTGAGCTAATTTGACCTAATTGGCACTTATGGAGCATTTTATCCACAAGAGTAGAATATACATTCTTCTGAAGTATATGTGGAACACTCTCCACTCTCCAAACAGATCATATATTAGGTCATAAAATAGCATAAATAAAATTGAGACCATTGGCATTACACTCAAAATGTTATTTGACCATAGAGTAGTTAAATTAGATATCTACACCAAAAATATGGAGAATCGAAAATATTTGAAAATTAGATGACCATCTCCTAAAGAATGCATGGGTTAAAGAAGAAATCACTTTTATAGGAATTTGTTTTGTTTTGTCTTGCTAGGTTTTGTTTTTCCCTCTAATACAGAAAGGATAGAAATACATGTAGAGACTCACACATGTATAGCTTTTTACACTCTCACTGTTTGAATATCCACTTTGTATTCTTTAATTTTGTAACTTGAACAACTAAACTATTCTAAGAGGACAATAAGTAACTTGTGATTTCTTATTGTTTATCTTTTTTTTGAAATTATGTATTATCTCTACCCTTTACATGCTTTTGTTTCTCTTTAAATTAAAAAAAGAAGAAATCACAAGGAAATTAGAAAATATTTTCAACTAAATAAAAATAAAACACATGAAAATTTATGGTAGAGTAAGAAAACATCTTATAAGTACATTTCACCCTAGTCATTTCCCCTTATCATTCCTAAACTCCCTCAATAAAATAAATGAAATGGACAGAAAAAGATTATGTATGGAAGATAAAAGAAGGTAGACTATCTAGGGACCTTGAGATTTGAGAAATGAGCCACTGGTGAATTCTTAGATAATTATTACTATTATTTTTGTTGTCATCTTGCCTCCTGTACATCACAGATTGGGCATAGGAGCTTTCAAACCAGAAACATCAGTGGGCACAGCCAAGAGAAAAAAAATTTATAGGCCTGGACTCAGTGCCAGGAGATTGACCAGGGGTGAAACCTACACAGTATACCTGTTTTAACAAAACTAACTCTGCTATAGCCAAGAACCATAGGTAGAAAAAAAACATGCTCATACTCCATAGTGGGTGCTCATGCTAGGGTTGTGTGAGTGGAGATCTGACTACCATTTAATCCTGGTAATAATGAGCTAGCTCTGCATCTGGTTGGTAGGCATATACAGATGCTGTGTGAAAGAACAGGAATTTTCTGATCATCCTACTCTAACAAGGTGGCTCTATGTTCTGTCTGTCAGGTATCTACAGATACTGTGCCTGAGAGTTGAACCTGCTTATCACTCCACCATGGAAATAAAGTGACTCTGTCTCTCAGCTGGTAGGAATCTGTGGAGGCTATGCCTGAGAGTTGAGCCTGTCTACCATTCTGCCTCATTAAGACTACTCTACTTACTCAAAGGAGGACACCCATGGGCACTGCATATAAGAACCAACACTGTCCTATATGTTGACTAGGCAACATCACTAGAAGTTGTTCCTGAGAACTGAGGCTGTCATCCTATACTTTCTAAGGTAATAACACTTTGCTTCTTAGTTGGCAGAAGTGTAGGGATGCTGTGCATGAGAGTAGAGCCTAATATACCACACTAATAATGAGCCATTTCTAGCTGCCTACCCACAAATGTCTGCAGATGTGATTTGTGGGAGTAGGGGAAATTTATTATCCAGCCATAGCAGTGGCAAAATGGCTCTTCCTCCCTGCCAGCAGACATCTACAAAGGCTATATATGTGAAGAGAGCTCTCGCTATTATTCCAATCTGGCAATAATAAATAATGAGATATAAACATGAGACTACATCTAATAATACCCCACTTGTCAGAGTATAAGTGTAATAATTGTAAATCATTCATCATATGAAGAACCAAGAAATCTCAACCTACTTTTTTCTTTTCACATTTCTTTATTTTTTAACTGACACAAAAATTGTACATAGTTATGTGGTACTCTATGAGATTTTTTAATACAAGTATACATTATTACAATTTAAACATTTATCATTTTTTGTAGTAAAGGCATTCAAAATCCTTTCTTCTAGCTATATGAAGTCCATACAACGTGGTCACCCTACTTTGCATGGGACACAGAGTTTATTTCTCCTAACTATATCTTAGTACATGTTGACAAACCTTTCCCTATTTACCTCTCCCTGTACTCTTCTGGGGCTCTAGTAACTACCATCTCCTCTCAACTTCTTCAGGATCAAATATTCAGATTCCACATATCTTTGAGATAATGTAGTGTTCACCTGTCTGTACCTACAGGAAATCTGTCCCATTCAAGTCGAAATGAAAATGAACAGAGTGCTATAGTTTAGAACTAAAATATTTCCCAAAAGTCTCATGTGTATGGAAGATGATTTGATCATTGAGCACTATAATCATCAATGAATTTGTCCACTGATGAATACATAGCTGAATGTGCTACTGGGAGGTGAGGCCTAATCAGAAGAGGTTGGTCAACTCAGAGTGTGATCTGGAAGGGTTTATCTTTCTCTGTGGCTCTTCCTTTCACTCTGCTTCCTGGCTGCCACTGGCTGAGCACTTTTCCACCTGCCATGCCCCACTGTCATCCTGTTTCAGCTTTGGAGCCAACTGACAATGGACTGAAAGTCTGAGTCAAAAATAAAACTCTTCTCCTTTAAATTGTAGGTATTAGTTATTTTGTCCCAGTAATTAAGTTACCAAGCCAGGCAAGATCAAGATGACACAAATATTAAAATTAACATAACAAGGATTTTAAATGTACCTGCTGTAAATGTTTCAATAAGCATTGAAGAACATATCTGAAATGAATAACATTGAAAATCTCAGCAAATAAAACATTTTAAATTGAAGTTTTACAACTGAAATAAATATTTGTGAAAATAAGAAAGTCACTGGAATGAGTCAGTAGCAAATGAAGAAGACATAGGAAATAATTGACAAACTTGAATAAACATAATCAAACATGAGGTGTGATCAAAATATATGATTAGTGTTGACATTTTTAAAAATTACAGTAAAAGACACATTCTCATGCTTCCACAGAAAATATTCCTTCATGTTTCTAACACACTTATCCTATGATTCTTGTAACTTTGTGAAGATATTCTGGAAGTCATCTTTCATGTCTCTACACAGTGTGATTAAAAAATGTGAATGTTACTGCCAAGTGCCAAAGGAAAGGCAGGCTCATGAAAATATTATGGTGTATTATCATTTACCTTATTCACCACTACTGGCATTGTGCAAACTCTGGCTCTTTCTAAGAGTCAAAATGACCATAAAATGTAAATGTTTTGAATTATTCTGAACATGGAGGCAGTGGGACAGTATAACTAAAGACAAGACATTAAACAGGACTTCCAGAACTGCTTCAGAAAGTGAAAAGAATGATGGGCAAGTACGTTGGAAACAAGGGCAGAGGGATGATTTGGAGGTTAATTACAATTGGTCTTCTACTGTAATAAATTTTTAAAATTTAAAAATTCGCTATAGTTTTCATCACACCTTGTAATAATAACAGAAAGAAAATAGATAGGAAAAGATAAACAGACATTGATGAACCTTTGTAACAGAAAAAAAGATCTAGCATATACATGGTCAGAGTCCCTGAAGATGAGAAATAAGTTAAGACTGAATAAATATCATTAAAAATTATTACTAAAAATTTCCCAAATTGATAAACATATAAAAATACAGATTTAGAAAGTGAGTATATCCCAAATAATATAAATTCAAAGACATCCATGCCCAGATATATCATATTTAAACTTCTGAATACTAAAACAAAGATTCTTAAAAGCAGGACAGAAAAGAACAAATCATTGCCTATAATAGAACCTTAACTATGTGATGTACAGAGATTTCTCTTCTGGAATTGTGGAGGTCAGATAAAAGTAATGCAATATTTTTCTGTTCTTTTTTTAAATAAAACTTTTTAATGTTTTAATTTTTTTATTTTAAAGAGACTAAAACAGAGGACAGATCTAAGCAGATCAGATCAGAACAGAACAATGTAAGCAACACAGCACTTCACAACAAGACAAGTAGATATTAACAGTAATCATAATGTCTCTTTCTTTGAAATAGTTGAGCTTAGCTTTACACACAATAATGTCAAACATAACCAAATACAATAAAACCACTCAAGAGAATGAAAGTATTGCAAGGCATTCTGAACCAAATAACCAAAGATGAACAATGGCTGCTATATTATCTCATTTTCCATAAAAATTTGTTTATACTATCATACATATTAAAATCCAATAAGACACAATGTGATAGAACCAGTGGTAACAGAAAAACAAGAGCATGGTAGGACTTCAGAGCAAGATGATATCAAATCAACAATGGCTGCCATATTATCTTTCCTTCAAAGTAACTATTCATACCATCACATATATTGAGATAAAAAAACTCAATAAAACCATTCCAACCAATGAATGGAAACATAAGACTTCAAAGCAATATAATGGTGAGCCATGATTACCATAAAATCTTCTGTACTCTTACCATTTCTTACACTAGGGAGACTATACGGTATTTATACGTGAGTTTGATTTATTTCACTTATGAGTATAGATTCAAGTTGCATCCATTTATTTATAAATATCTCAATGTGATCATTCTTTATAGCTGAGTAGTACTCCATTGTATGAAAGTACCACAATTTTTTTATTCATTCCTTGGTTGATGGGCACTTAGGTTGTTTTGCAATATTTTTCAAGTGCAAACAAAATTAATACATGTTGATTAATCTGTATTAATTATACATATTAATTCATTCAGTATAGTACTTCAATGCATGCATCTATCTTGCACTGATCAAATATAGCCTCCCTTTATCTACCTTCTTTCTTCCCAAACTCTAGTCATCATTATTCTACAATTATTTCAACTTTATTAGCTTTCACATATGACAGAGAATATATGGTGCTTGTCTTTCTGTGTCTGTTTCATTTTACATAGTGTTTTCCATTTGCGTTCATTTTGCTACAAATGACAGGATTTCATTCTACTTCATGGCTGAGAGGCATTTTATTGTGTATATACACCATATTTTCTTTATTCATCCATCAACATTTATCTAAAATGATTCTATGTCTTACCTAGTATTAATAGTGCTGCAATAAACATGGGTATGGAGATTTCTCTGTGGTATGATGATTTCATTTCCTTTGGATTTACTGTACACCCAGAAGTGGGATAGTTAGGTCACATGACAGATCTGTTTTTAGGAGTTTCTTTTTTTTCATTCAGGTAAAATTCATCATTTTAACCTCTTAAAAGTGAACAATTCATAACCTAACTGAGAAAATAAAAGAACTTTGTAACCAAAACATACACTCTGTAGAAAGATATTGAAAAAGGCAAAAGAAAATGGAAAGGCATTCCCTATTCCTGGAGAGGCAGAATCAATATTGCCAAATGGCCATATTACAAAAAGTGGTATATGAATTTAACACAATCCTAATCAAAATACCAACAGCATTCTTCATAGATCTAGAAAAACTATCTTAAAATTTATACAGAATCAGAAAAGACACAGAACAGCAAAAGCAATAAAAGCAAATAAGGAAGCATTATGATCTCACAGTTCAAGTTATATTACAAAGCTACAGTGAGGAAAAACAGCAAAGTACTTTCACAAAAACAAACAAGTGATCAGTGGAATAGAATTGAGGATGTAGAAACAACCCCAGGTACCTTCAGCTTTCTGCTCTTCAATGAAAAGGCCAAAAGCATGCTTGAGAAAAGATAATCTCTTTAAAAAATGCTGCTAGGAAAAATGGTTATCCACCTGGAAAAAAATGAATATAGATTCATATCTTCTACCCTATATGAAAATCAAATAAAATGGATCAAAGTTTAGAAGATACAAAAACAAAAATACTGAATTTGTTGGAAGGAAAAAAGTTAATAAAACTCTTGAAGACATAGGCACAGGCAATAACTTTCTGAAAAGAACACCACTTACAAGAAACAATACCACCAATCAACAAATTAGATTATATCAAATTAAAAAAGCTTCTGCACAGCAAAAGAAACCTTAGTTTGAAAAGACACAGATTGGCAAAGAATTTTGCCAGCTACCTTTCAAATAGAGCACTAATATCTAGAAAATTTTATTTTATTTTGTTTTATTTTACTTTGGTTTTTGGAGACAGGGTCTCACTGTGTTGTTCAAGCTGACCTAGAACTCACTATGCAAACCAGGCTGCCCTCAAACTCACAATGATACTCTTACCTCAGTGTCCTGAGTTCTGGGATTACAGGAGTGTACCACCATGCCTGGGTATGGTATATAAAGAACTCAGAAAATTTAAGCCCTCAAAATAAATGGCCCAATGCAATTGGAATGTATAGAGGCTTCTCAGAAGATGTTCAAATGGACAATAGGTACATGAAAAAATGTTCAGCATCTCTGAGAAATGAAATGCATTAGAGAAATGCAAGTCAAAACAACATTGAATTCCATCTTATTCCAGAAATAATAGCTATCATCAAGATCACCAAAAACAAATGCCAAAGAGGCTGTGGTGAAAAAACAATTTGAAATTGTTAGTGGGAATGTAGGCTAGTATAACCACTATGGAAATCTCTAAAACCTAACAGAAATTCCATTTGACACAGCTATGTGATTTTTAAGTATCTTTCTGAAAGATATAAAGATATTATATTATGGTGATACATGCATACCCACGTTTACAGCAGCACAATTCATAATAGTTAAATCTTGGAAGCAATATGTGTCCATCAGCAGATGAATGGATAAAGAAAATATTATGTATATATACATAATGGAGTACTACTCAACCACAAATATAAGAAAACGGATGCACCTTGAGACCATAATGCTAAGTGAGATGAATAAGACACAGAAGGTTAAATATTACATGGTTTCTCTTATATGAGAAAACCAGAATATAAATAAAGAGTAGACAGATGGTAGGAAAATGGAGATAGATTTTGTGAAGATCGGAAGGAAATTTGGAGAGAGGGGGAAGAGGTAAAGGAAAGAAAGGGAAAGCAAAAAAGATCAAGACAGCCCTCTTGTGACTCCCAGCACCCCAGAAGACCACCTCATGGGACCCAGGAACTCTTTCCAGCAGTATGTTCAGGGCCAGGCCAAACTCTGCCCCCCCATGAACCCCACTGTCCCTGCAGACCACCTTGTGGAACCCAGGAACTCCAGCTAGTGGTGTGCGCTGGGCCTGGCCAAACCCGGGCCCCTCCTATGACCATGCCGGCAGACCACCCCGCAGGACCCAGGAACTCCAGCCAGTGGCATGCATTCCTGAAGTCCAACCACTGCCATTGGAGAGTCCCCCCACCTCTTAGAACTACTATTGTTGTTGATCTTTGGCTTCCACACGTCCCCCCAGAACCTTGGACTGCAGTGGATTAACTGTGCTGTATTGAGGGGAGACTCAGTAACCCCTCACCCAAACAGAAGAACTCAGCAGCTTTCCATGAGTAAGTTGAGTTTGTCCCTAAAATAGGAATAGTTTGCCACCTTCAGTGGGTAAACAGGAAAAATAGTAAAGCCTCCTCCAGAAATAGGCACTTGGTGAGCTTGGCAAGAAGGTGAGAGAGTCTTCCCCCACACAGAGAACATCAGGTAGGTTGAGAAGGGTGCCAAAAAGACCTTCCTCAACCTGAAGAAAATTAAAAGGAAATATGAGACACCCAAAGACACAATAGGGTCCCAGTTGAGACAAACACTATAAACAAAGGAAATCTGGTGACTCTAAACAACTTGAAGATATAATAACAGCAGGAACTAAGGGGAGATTTCCATCAATACTCCTAGGCTGACAAGCCTAGGAAGAATATAGGACTCATGAAACAGGCCCTGGAGGGGAATTCAGGTAAATGGCCTACCTCTTCGTTATGGGACCCAACAATTGGACAAACATCAAATTTACAGTAGGACCCCAAGATATACACTAGTGGGGTCCCAACAGTCAACACTAGTGGGATTGAAGGATCAAACATTAACATAAAGGGGAAAATGGCAAAACAAAAAAGCAAAATGAAATCTCAAATATTTAGCCCATCAGGAGCAAGTACAGGAGACATTGAAATAAAGGACTTCAAAAGTAACACACCAGAAATCTCTGAAAAGATAGCAAGTGAAATAAAAAAAATCCATGAGGCTATAAAGGAAATCAAATTAGAAGTAATCTCTCCTGTAAAGACAGAAATAATGACCTTAGTAAATGAGTTGCTCAGTGCAGTTAGAGAAAAAATAGATTTAAAAAGTACAGGAGCATGGGAAACTGATTGAAATGAGGAATAGACAATATAGAAAACAAGCAGAATTAATGAAACAAATTCAAAGAGACATCCAAGAAATCAAAAGTTTTGTTGAATGCTGGCTAAACAATTTAATTGAAGCTGAGGATAGAATTGCTGACCTTGAGGACAGGATTGCAATTAGCAATCATGAAAGGATAAAACTTTTAAAACAACAAAGTAGCATAAAATGACAATCCATCAGCTTTAACATGATGCCAAGAGAAACAATATAAAACTAACAGGCGTTGGTGAGGATGTAGGAGTCAATTCAAATGACATAGGTAAACTATTCACAGAAGTAAAAACAGAAAATCTACCGAACATGGGGGAAAAAATCTGATATGCAGGTAAGTGAGGCATATAGGACACCAAACAGTCACAACAAACATAAATCTATACCCAGACATATAACAATTAAGATCCCAGACATGCACCATATAAACAGAATACTAAAAGTTGTTAAAGACACAATTCACCTATCAAGGAAAGCCCATTACAATCACAGCAGACTTTTCAGAACAAACCTTCAAGTTAAGACTAACTTCGAGTGAGGTATTTCAAGCCCTGAAAGAAAACAACTTTCAACCCAGACTGATGTACAAAGCAAAACAGTCTTTGAAATTTAATGGATAAACAATATACATCCATGACAAAGAACAACTGAAGAAATTTATGTCCACCAAACCAATCCTAGAAAGAGTATTCAAAACATACTAGAATGAGATAAGAATGAACACAATCTCCAGTACAACAACAGAAAGAAACCACCATACAGGACAAGCAATTAAACAAGGGGGAAAAACAGAAAGAAAACGACTGGAAAAAAGCATGGCAAAGTCAAGCCAGTACATATCAGTGATATCCATAAATGTAAATGGCCTCAATTCAACTATTCAAAAGAAATAGGTTGACAGAATGGATCAAGAAACATGATCCCACAATATGCTGTATACAAGGAACACATCTGACCCAAAAGGCGACTCAAAGATTAAAAGTCAAAGGATGGAATACAGTATTCCATGCAACAGGAACCCAGAAAAAAGCAGAGGTATCTATTCTATTTGCAGACAATGTGAACTTCAAACATAAAATGATTAAAAGAGATAAAGGTCACTACATACTCATTAGTGGAAAACTTCAAGAAGAAGAACCAACAATTATAAATATATATGCACCAAATAAAGGAGCAACCAACTATATAAGACAAATACTAATGGACATGAAAAACCAAATACACAAGAACACAATTATAACAAGGGACCATAATACCCCATTGTCACAAAGAGATAGATAAACTAGACAAAAAGTCAGCAAAAAAATAATAGAACTGAATCATACCTGTGAGCAAATGAACTTGGTAGATGTTTAAAAAGTGTTCCATCCCACCACATCACAATACAAATTCTTCTCAGCTGTGCATGGGACATTCTTTTACAAAAAGTAGAACAAGTTAAATCCAAAGCTCATAGAGGAGAGGAAAATGTAAAAATTAGAGGAGAAATCAAGGGAATTGAAACAAAAAAATACAAAGAATTAATGAATCAAAATTGACTATATATTACCCATAAAACATTCTTATTTAAATGCAAAGGTATCAAAATTTCCCCATGCATAATATCTGACCATAGTGCACTGAAATTGGAAATTAATGGCAAAAGAAATTGTAAAAATTGCATAAGTACATGGAAATTAAATACCAACCTTCTGAACAACAAGTGGGCTACAGATGAAATTAAGGAAGAAATAAAGCAATATCTACAATTCAATGAAAATGCAGAAACAACACACTGCAATCTGTGGGATGCAATGAAGGCAGTCTTCAGAGTGAAATATATAGCAATAAATTGTCATATCAAGAGAACAAAATGAGCACAAACAAACAACCTATTGCTTCATCTTCAGCTTTTACAAAAAGTAGAACAAGTTAAACCCAAAGCTCATAGAGGAGAGGAAATGTAAAAATTAGAGCAGAAATCAAGGCAATTGAAACAAAACATACAAAGAATTAATGAATCAAAAAGCTGTTTTTTGAAAGAATAAACAAAATTGGCAAACCTCTAGCTAACTTCATCAAGAAAAAGAAAAGAAAAACACAAATTCATGCAATAAGGACTGAAAAGAGTGTAATTACTACAGATCACATGGAAATTCAGAAGATCATGAAGACCTACTTTGAAAATCTCTACTCATGTAGAGTGCAAAGAGGCAATGAACAGATTTCTAGAAACGTATGAACTACCAAAGCTCAACCAAGAAGATACAACAATTTTTAATAACCCAATAACAGTTATTAAAATTGAAAATGTAATTAAAAACTTAGCAACAGCTTCTCAAACAGGCAGCCAGGCCTGCCCCATGAGAGGAGTTCCAACCCACTTGTGCTGGACCTGGGAGAGTTTGGGACCATTGCTCCCAGCAGCTGTGTGCTTGCCCATCTCCCTAGGACACTGGGCTAGGCTCTGGAGGATTTGCGGGCTTGAATGGACCACTCCCAGAGAACTTCTTTCAACCAGGAAGCCAGGCCCATGCCACAAGGTAAGTTCCAGCCCACTGGTGCTGGCCCCATGAGAGTTTGGAGCCATAGCTCCCAGTGGATGGGTGCCTGCCCAGCTCCCTAGGACACTGGACTAGGCTCAGGAGGTTTCATGGGCCTGAGTGGACCATGCCAAGTGATCTTCTTCCAACCAAGGAGCCAGGCCCATGCCACAAGGTGAGTTCCAGCCCTCTGGTGCTGTCCTGGGGAGAGTTTAAGGCCATCACTCCCAGCAGTTCAGTGTCTGCCCAGCTTCCTAAAACACTGGATGTGGCTCAGGAGATCCTGAGGGCCTGTCTAGGCCATGGTCAACGACCTTCTTTCAGTCCTAGAAGCTGACGGCACAGGAGGTGATTTCCAGTACACCCAGGGGAAGTTTTGGAACATCTCTCAAAATATGGAAATATAGAAAAATGATAAGATGAAAGACTAAAATGCAATCTAAAAACTCCAGCCCATCCTAAGAAAGCATAGGAGCCATGTACATAGAAGAAAATACAAGCTGTATACCTGAAACACCTGAAATGATATTAACTGAAATAAAGAAGCAATTCTGGGAAGCTATAAAGGAACTCAAATCAGAAATAATCTCCCAGGTAAAAGAAGAAATGATAAAAGTAGTGAAAGAAATACTGAACACATCCAAAGAAGACACAGTTAAATAATTAGAGGGCCAAAGCAAAAAGATAGAATCCCTCAATGAACTGTATAAGAAACAAACAGAATACATGAATCAGCTTCAAAGAGATATACAGGAAATCAAAAATTCTATTGAAAGTTACCAAAACCACCTCAATGAAACTGAAGATAGAATTTCAGGCCTCAAAGATAAGATTGCAGCTAGTAAACAAGAAAGGAAAAATCTTTTAAAAATAACAAGGAATCAGTAACAACTCAACAGCTGTAAGATGATGCAAAGAAAAATAACATAAGATTAATAGAGATAAATGAAAAAGAAGGGGACAACACAAATGATATCAAGAGGCTATTTACAGAAGTAACAGCTGAAAATTTGCCAAGCATAATAATGGAAACTGACATATGGATTAGTGAAGCATATAGAATTCCAAAAAAACATAACCAAAATAAAACTGTCCCCAGACATATAATAATCACCATCCTAAAAGTCCAACATAAGAACAGAATATTAAAAGATTTTAGAGAGAAAGTCAGATGATCTCTAAAGGAAAATCTATCAGAATCACAGCAGACTTCTCAACACAAACACTGAAGTCAAGAAGAGCATGGAGGGGATGGAAGAAAAGATGGCAGATTGATAGGTAGAACAATAGCCTCTCTGAGAAAAACAACTTAGATGCTAGAATATAACACCATAGAGAAGACCAGATGAAAGAAGAGGAATTCTCATGAACAAGAAGAAACTGAGGAAAAAGTAAAAGAAATAAAAAAGAAGAAGCGTGGAGAGAAGGCTGGAGCTGGGCATGCTCCCATCACTGTACTGGGCATGTGTTAGAGTTGGGTGACTCATGATTGAGTTGAGGTCACATCCCTGCAGAGCACCAGGGTTGGTGAGGCTGAGACACTTGTCAGGAGGAGGCACTGCAACTGGGAGTGAAACCAGCAAACCAAGCGGCATGGACTTTGGTGTGTACTGAGAATGGGGTTTTCCAGAGTGGGGTGACTGGCTAGATGACATTGGAGTTGGGCAGGACAGGCTTGAATAGACAATTGAAGTGGCATCAGTCAGAGGCTTCTAGCCCAAAGCAGATTGGTGGGATCTGCTTGGGCTGGGCCATGCCCCTGGTCAAGACCCAATGGCCAGGGATGAGGCTGTCCTGAACCTGTGACATCCTCAGGGCACAGACTAACGTGCTGAAAACACTTACTGGGTGACTGACCAGGAGAGGGGAGGGGCCAGCACATATCAACCCTGTGTGCACCTCACAAATCAACAGCAAACTGGAGAGGGCAGCAATCCCCTAGGCACTATGCTTCAGAAAAACTGTAACCAACACAAAAAGGTCTTGAGACCTCCACCATTCACTTCTCTGAAAGAAACCAGAAACATGATAAGAAAAAGAAACAACAAAAAGCCTCCAACCACTGAACCAGGGAAAATAAGCCCAGGAGAGGTAAAGTACAGAGGAGATCAAGGGCAGCAAACATGCAATATCAGACAGGGCATCAATGGAAATAAAGAAATATGTCTACTTCCTCATCAGTGAATTTAAATCTGAAATTCTAACTCAGGTGAAGCAAGATATAAGAAGATTTATAAAAGAAATGCTGGTCACTCCTCTAGAAGTCACAAATGGAAGAATGGAGGAACCCAGACAAAGGAGAGAAGCCTTTGATGAAGCATATAAACAAAATCTAGAATACATGAAATAGATTCAAAGAGAATATCAGGAAATTAAAAACTCCATTTAAAGCTGGCAAAACTTCTTTACAGAATCTAAAGACAGACTCTCAAAACTTGAAGACAGATTTGCAATGTATGATCATGAAAGGAAGGATCTGTTAAAAATAACAAGGAACAAGGAAGTAATGATACATAGGCTAGAAGACAACAAGAGGATTTATAACTTAAGAATAAAAAACATAAATGAAGAAGCAGGGAAAAATACAAATGAAATAAAAAGTCTACTCACAGAAATAATTAAGAAAAACATCCCAAGCATATAAAATGGAAGTGATGTTCAGATATATGAGGCATACAGAACTCCAGCCAGCTACAACCAAAACAGATCTATACACAGACATATCATGATCAGGATTCCAGATATCCATCACAAGAACAGAATATTAAAAGCAGTCAGAGAAAAGAAACAGATCACCTATAAAGGAAAACTCATCAAGATTACAGCGGATTTCTTGATGCAAACTATCAAATCAAGAAGAGCTTGGAGCAAAGTAGTCCAAGCCCTGAAAGAAAGTAACCTCCAACCCAGATTGATGTACCCTGCAAAACTGTTTCTCAAAATTAATGGAGATACAAGATATTTCCATGACAAAGAGGAACTGGGGAAGTTTGTGAACACCAATCCAACCCTTCAAAGAATATTGAAGGACATTCTAGAGAGACACAAGAAAACCACCAGGATTCCAGGAACAATGACAGAAAGGCTTCAGTGAAAGGGGCAGACAGTGGAATGAAGGAGAAAAGTAAACAAAAATTACAGAAAAATAGCATAGCAGAGATGAGGCAGAGAAGATTGGCTATTTTGCTGTTTTCTGTTGACTGATTTTATTTGAATCTGGTATGCTTGATAGTATCAAGTGTGAGAGTAGAGGCAACTACGCTGAAAATGACAAGATTCAGTAGAATACACATTCTGGTTTATTAACTGCCTTTGAAGTCTTATAATGTCTCTAATGTTTGGTATTTATTAATAGTGCTATGTACTGCTATGTTTAATTATACTATGCTTAATGATATAGAAAATTTTATTGAAAATAACAAGAGACATCATAGTATCTACCATAGATCACCTAGTATTGTGGGGTTTTTTATGTCTTTTTCATTTTGTGTTTCTCTAGGAATTTGTTTTGTTGACTTGTTTTGATTTGTTTTTCCCTCTAATACAGAAAAGATAGGTATACATGTAGCGACATATACATGAATAAATTCTAAACAGTTTACAAGAATTGATTATAGTTATTATAAAAAGAGAGGAAAAGAAAGTATTCTAAAGGATTCAACTGCATGTATGTTTAAGTGTGTAATATTGATAACCACATTAATAAATTTTGTAGGATAAATGAACAGAACTGATTTCAGTCTCACTCTTTAAATATCCACTTCATATGCTTTAATTTTGTAACTTGAACAACTAAGAGGAAAATATGTAATTATCAACTAGTGATCTCTTACTAGTTTCTTTTTTTAAATTATGTATTATTTCTACCCTCTTTCTGTTTCATATACTTTTCTTTAAATAAAAAAAGAAGAGCGTAGAGTGAAGTATTTCAAATCCTAAAAGAAAATGACTTCTAACCCAGACTGATGTACCCTGCAAAACTGTCCTTCAAAATGAATAGAGAAATAAGATACTTCCATGACAAAGAACAGCTAAAGAACTTCATGATCACAAAATCAACCCTACAAAGAATACTGAAAGATGTTCTAGATACAAATAGGAAAAACCACTAAGCAAGAGAGACAATTAAATAAAATGGAAACATAAAAATACAACACCAGAAATATAACATATCAACAATAAACCAATATGTAACAGTTACAACCATTAATGTAAATAGCTTCAATTCACCAATTAAAAGCAATAGACTGGCATAATAGATCAAGAAACAACATCCAACCATATGTTGTCTACAAGAAACCCATATAACCCAAAGAGAAACTCAGACTGAAAGTAAAAGGATGGAAAATAATTATTCATGCAACAGGAAGACAAAAAAAGAGGGTAGCTATTCTGTTTTCAGACAATGTGAACTTCAAACAAAGAATGATCTGAATAGATAAAGAGGGTCACTACATACTAGTTAGGGGAAAACTTCAAGAGGAAGAGATAACAAACTTAAATATAAATGCACCAAATTCCAGTGCACCCAGTTATACAAACCAAGTATTAACAGAAAAGAAAAACCAAATAAGCAGTAACAAAATTATAACAGGAGGCCTCAACATGCCATTGACACAAACAGACATATCAACTAGTCAGAAAATCAGCAAAGAAATAACAGAACTGAATCACATCTGTGAACAAATGGACTTGATAGATGTATACAGAGTGTTCCATCCAACAATATCAGAATATACTTCTTCTCAGCAGTACATGGGATATTCTCTAAAGTAGACCATATACTAGCCCACAGAATATATTTAATAAATGCAAAAGAATTGAAATTATCCCATGCATGTTATTGGATCATAGCACCATGAAACTAGAAATTAATGATAAAAGCAACTGCAAAAACCCCACAAACACATGGAAATTGAATAATAAACTCTTGAGCAATCAGTAGGCCACAGAAAAAATTTAAAGAAGAAATTAAAACATATCTACAAGCAAACAAAAATACAAATACAACTTAAAAGAATCTGGGGGTGGCAATGAAAGTGGTCCTCAAAGGAAAGATTATTGTGCTGAGTTCCCACATTAGGAAAACAGAATGAACACAAATAAACCACTTGATACTACACCTCAAACATTTAGAAAAAGAAAAGCAAGCCAAGCCCAAAGCCAAAAGAAGGGAGGAAATTATAAAGATGAGAACAGAAATCAATGCAATAAAGACTAAGATAACAATACAAAGAATCAATGAATCAAAGAGTTGGTTATTTGAAAGAATAAATAAAATTGAAAGGCCCCAGCCAAACTTATTAAACAATGGAAAGAAAAAAACTCAAATACATCCAATAAGGAATGAAAATGGTGAAATCACTACAAACACTGTGTAATTCAGAAGATCATCAACACCTATTTCAAAAACTTCTACTCTCATAGGTTTGATAACAGAAGAAATGGACAGATTCCTACAAATATGTGAACCATCAAAACTGGACCAAGAAGCTGTAAAACTGCTGAATAACCCAATTTCTATTATTGAAATTGAAAATGTGATTAAATCCTTACCAAAAAAGAAGAGCCCAGGCCCAGATGGATTCAATGTGGAATTCTTCAAGAAATACAAAGAAGACTTAATGCCGACACTCCTCAAACTCTTCAATGAAGTAAAAAGGGAAGCAGTTCTTCCTCAGTCATTTCTGCAAGCAAATATTACTCTAATAGCAAAACCTGAGACAGACCAAACTAAAAAAGAGAACTACAGACCAATCATCCTAATGAACATAGATGCAAAAATTCTCAGTGAAATATTGGCAAACAAGATGCAGCAAACCATCAAGAAGACTATATACCACAATCAAGTGGGATTCATCCCAGGCATGCAGGAATGGTCCAACATACATAAATCAATAAATGTAATCCACCATGTCAATAGAGCCAAAAGTATGAATAACGATCATATCTATAGATGCAGAAAAGCTTTTGATAAGGTCCAAAACTCATTCATGATAAGGACCTTATAGAGAATTGGAATACATGGTCTTTACCTCAATATAATAAAGGCCATCTATGACAACCCAACAACCAGCATCATATTAAATGGTCCAAAACTGAAAGCCTTTACCTTAAATCCAGGCACAAGACAAGGATGTCCCTTATCACTGCTCCTATTCAACATAGTACTGGAAATACTAGCCAGAGCAATGAGACAAGATAGAGAAATAAAAGGAGTAAAGAAAGGAAAAGAGGAAGTTAAGTTATCATTATTTGCAAATGACATGATACTTTATGTAGAAGACCCCCAAAATTCAAAGACTACTAAATATAATAAATAAATTCAGCAATGTAGCTGGATACAAATTCAATACTCAAAAATCAATAGCATTCCTATACACTAACAACAAAATACCTGAGAGAGAAAAAAGAGATGCCACACCCCTCACAATAGCATCCAAAAAATGAAATACTTAGGAATTAATCTAACAAAAGAAATTAAAGAGCTATACAAGGAAAATTACAATACCCTGAAAAAAGAAATTGAAGAGGACCTCAGAAAAAGGAAAGACATCCTTTGTTCATGGATAGGGAGAATAAATACTGTGAAAATGGCCATACTCCCAAAATTGTTATACATATTCAATGCAATCCCAATGAAAATATCAGTCACATACCTCATAGATCGAGAGAAATCACTCCTAAAATTCATCTGGAACCAGAAGAGACCTATCAAAGACAATTCTAAGCAGCAAAGGCAAGGCAGGAAGCATCACAATCCCTGACTTGAATTTATACTACAAAGCTACTGTAATAAAATAAACATGGTACTGGAATAAAAACAGATCTGAAGACCAATTGAATAGATTAGAAGATGCAACCACAACTACAAACACTCTCAACCATCTTATCTTAGATAAACAGGCCAAACATATTCACTGGAAGAATGATAGTCTCTTTAATAAACGGTGCTGGAAAAATTGGCTCTCCTTATGCTGAAAACTAAAACTAGACCCATGCCTATCACCATGCAATAAACTAAAATCTAAATGGATCAAAGATCTAATATTAAAACAGAAACACTAACTCTGTTGGAAAACAAAGTAGGTAAAAATCTTGAAGACATATGGGTAGGTAGAGAATTCATGAACAAGAATCAAACTTCACAGAAAATACTCCCCAGAATCAGTAACTGGGTTCATTTCTGCATGTTGAAAGAAATCTCCATCACACTGAAAAGAAAATCCACAAACTAGGAAAAAAACTTAATGACCTGTCCCTCAGACAAAGGACTTCTGTCAAGAACTTATAATTACAAAAAATCAGACTCCCAAAATTCAAAGACCCAATCCAAAAATGGGCATCCGAGATGCTCTGAGACACAGTTCTCAGATGAAGAAATAAGAATGGCAAATAAATACATGAAAAATGTTCATCATCATTAGTCATTAGAAAATGCAAATTAAGACCACACTGAGATTCCATCTCACTCCTGAAAGAATGGCCAGGATCAAGAAAACTACCAACAACAAATGCTGGAGAGGCTGTGGAGAAATAAAAATCTCTTCTGCACCATTGGTGGGAGTGTAGACTGGTGCAACCACTGTGGAGGTGAGTCTTGAGATTCCTCAAACAGCTGAGATTGGAAGTCCCATTTGACCCAGCTATTCCAAACGTAGGCATATTCCCAGAATAAATGAAAACATCATATCACAGTGATATATGTGCAACCATGTTTATAACAGCACAATTTTTAATAGCCTGATCTTGGAAACAACCTAAGTGCCCAACAACTGAGGAATGGATTTAAAAAAATGTGGTACTTTTATGCAATGGAGTACTACTCAGCTATAAAGAATGATCACATTGAGAGATCTATAAATAAATGCATGCAACTTGAGACCATACTCATAAGTGAAATAAATCAAACTCAAATGTATAAATACCATATAGTCTCCATAGTGTAAGAAGTGGTAAGTGTACAAAAGGTTTTATGGTAATCATGATTCCACATTACATTGCTTTGAAGTCTTATAATGTTTTCTTTCATTAGTTGGAATGATTTTTTATTTTGTTTTGTCTGATTTTAATGTATGAAGGTATGGACAGCTATTTTGTAGAAAACAAAACATTGTGGCAGCCATTGATGATTTAATATCATCTTGCTTTGAACTCCTACCATGCTTTTGTTTTTCTCTTACCATTGGTTCTATCATGTTGTGTCTTATTGGATTTTAATATGTGTGATAGTATAAACAAATTTTTTATGGAAAATGAAATAGCATAGTAGCCATTGTTTATTTTCTGTTATTTGGTTCAGAATGCCCTGCAATACTTTCATTCTCTTGAATGGTTTTATACTATTTTGTTATATTTGCTGTTATTGTGTGTGAAGCTATGCTCAACTATTTCAAAGAAAGAGACATTATGGTAGCTACTGTTATTATCCTGTTGTCTTGTTGTGAAGTGCTCCATTGCTTACATGGTTCAGTCCTGATATGGTTTTTTCTGTCGTCTTTTGTTTTATTCTCTTTAAAATTAAAAAAAAAACTTACCAACAAAGAAATTTCCATGTCCTGATGGATTCACGGCTGAATTCTACAAGAAATTTAGAGAAGATTTTATGCCAATACTCCTTAAAGTCTTCGGTGAAATTAAAAATGAAGCAATCCAGAGAAGACAAGATGGCCAATCAGTGAGCAACAAAATACAAAGCCTCCTGGGAGAAACAACTCATACACCAGAATAAAGCACCCTGGAGAGACCCAGATAGGGGGAGATGGATCCTCTTGACACAGGAAGAAATTAAAACATAAAAAAGCTCGTCAAATACTTCAGGACTACAACTGAGACAGCTGAAGATTGCGGGACACAGCATTTTCATGGTGACCTGGCAAATGTGCACCAGGTTGGATCCATGCCAGCTGGCAGAGCCACCCAGACTCATTCCTGCCACCACTCACAGGAAGAACTTCAGCACTGAGATTGGGGGTTGGTGAGCCCAACAGAGAGTGGAGCCAGCTAAGGAGCTTTCATTAATCCACGGTCAGTGCTGGGAATGAGACCCCCCCCACATGGGAGGGGCGTGACCAAATGGGTGACATGTTGGAATCGGGCAGGAGGAGCCTGAACTTGGAGTGACAGTGATTTCAGTTGGTTGCTCCCTCTCCAGAGCAGAATCATTGGATTTGCTTGGACTGGGCTGCGCCCCTAGCCAGGACCCAATGAGCCATCCCAAATCAATTCCCTGCACATAGCAAACACGAACTGGGTGAAGACACCTGAATTTTGTTTGGCCTGGTGGGAAGGGGCAAGCATACGCAGCCTGCTTACACCTCAGTGACAAGAGCAGGCAGGAGAGGGCAGAGGTCCCTTGCCAGTGTGCTTTGGAGGAACCGTGGCCAACAGGGAAAGGGGCTGGGACCTACACTGTAACCTGTGTGGAGGAAGCCAGGGCCATGACAGGAGAGAGAGGCAGGAGGAGGCCCCCAGCCCAGAACCATGAGAACACTGAACCAGGAGAAGGAAAAACAAGGGTAACTGAGGGCTGCAAACACACATCAGACATGGCTTCAATGGACATTAAGATATATGTTCGGGACCTTGTAGATGAGCTCAAAACTGAAATATTAAATCAGGTAAAGCAGGATATGAGCAGAGTAATAAAATAAATGCTCTCAGGTAGCATCTCTCAGGATGATACAGATGGAAGAAGGGAGGAACACAAAAAAGGAGAGAAACATTCAATAAAGAATATAAAGAAAATATAGACTACATGAAGCAGATTCAAAGAGACTACCAGTCAATTAAAACTTCATTGAAAGCTGGCAAAACTCCTTAAAAGAAACTAAGGATAGACTATCAAAACTTGAAGAAAAGTTTGCAGTGAGTGATCATGAAAGGAAAGATCTCTTAAAAATAACAAGGAAACAGGCAGTAACAATACAAAGACTAGAAAATGACAACAGAATCTACAACTTAAGAATAAAAAACATGAATGAAGAAGCAGGAATACATGCAGGTGAATTACAAAGGCTATTCACAGAAATAATTAAGGAAAACTTCCCAAGCATGGGAAAAGAAGATGACATTCGGTTGTGTAAGGCATACAGAACCCCAGCCACCTACAACCAAACCAGATCTGCACCCAGACATATAATAATCAAGATGCCAGAAATTCAATATAAAAAAAATATTAAAAGCTGTCACAGAAAAGAAACAGATTACCTATAAAGGTAAGCCCATCAGAATCATAGCTGACTTCTCAACACAGACCATCAGGTCAAGAGGAGCTTGGAGTGAAGTATTCAAAGCCCTGAAAGAGAATAACCTCCAGCCCCAATTAATGTACACTGCAAAACTGTCACTAGAAGTTGATGGAGAAACAAGATGCTTCCATGAAAAATAGGAAATGGGTGAATTTGTGACCACCAATCCAACCCCAGAAAGAATACTGAAGGACATTCTAGAGAGAGAGAAAAAAAATACCAGGATTTTAGGAACAGTGGCAGAAAGGCCTCAATGAGTGGGGCAGGCAGTAGAATGAAGGAGAAAAGTAAACAAACAAAGGTAGGAAAATAGCATGGCAGAAATGAGGCAGAGAAGGATAACTAGAACCTCTAAAATACATGGCCTTGATATGCTATATTGTTAATAGTGCACCAGGATTTAAAACCCACATTACACACACTACTCTGCTTAGATGTATTATATTCTGTTCCAGTCATTCTACCTGTACTGGATTTGAGGGCACAGAGAGTAATCCCAAAAATAACAGGATATAGTATGGTAATCATCCTTAATTTCCTATTAACTTAATCTAAAGCTTTGTAAAACCTACAGTGTTTTACCATGATTCATCATAATCAAATCTGATTTGTTGGATTGCAGTTTTGTATTGATAGATTTTATTCAAAACTGCTATGATTGATAGTATCAAGTCTAAGTGTATAGGCAACTGCACTTAAGATGACAAGATCCACTAGAATATCCACTATGGTTTGATTATTACCAGCCTTTGAAGGTTTATACTGTTTACAATGTTGTATTTTTACTACTCTTATTATTTACTGATATACTTAATTATACCGCTATATTCAATTATGCCTGATGATGTAGACATTCTATTGAAGATAATAAGAAACAACACAGTAATCATTGTAGATCACCTTGTACTATGGTTTTATATGACTTTTTGGTTTCATGTTTTTATAGGAATTTGTTTTGTTTTGTCTTGCTAAGTTTTGTTCTTCCCTCTAATACAGAAAGTATAGAAATACATGCAGAGATTCATGCATGCATAGCTGTTTACCCTCTCACTGTTTAACTATCTGCTTTATGCTTTAATTTTGTAACTGGAGCAACTATTTCTAAGAGGACAATATGTAATTTATCAACTAGTGATTTCTTATTGTTTATCTTTTTTTTGAATTCTGTATTACCTCTACCCTTTACATGCTTTTGTTTCTCTTTAAATTAAAAAAAGAGTCTTTAAATCCTCAGATGTGCTATTTATTTAGGTATTATTTACTTTATTTCAGTAAGATTTTAAAGCTTTAAGTTTATAGAAATACATGTAGAGACTCATGCATGCATAGCTGTTTACAGTCTCACTGTTTGAATATCTACTTTGTATGCTTTAATTTTGTAACTTGAACAACTATTTCTAAGGAAAATATGTAATTTATCAACTAGTGATTTCTTACTGTTTATCTTTTTTAAAAATTCTGTATTATCTCTACCATTTACATGTTTTTTCTCTTTAAATAAATAAATTTAAAAATAAAAAAAGGAAGCAATCCTTCCTAAATCACTCCTGGAGGCAAGTATTACTCTGATACCAAAACCAGAGTAAGACCTAACCAAAAAGGAGAACTATAGGCCAATCTCTCTAATGAACATTGATGCAAAGATTCTAAATAATATACTGGCAAATAGAATGCAGCATATCATCAAGAAGATTATACATCATGACCGAGTGGGGTTCATTCCAGGAATGCAGGGAAAGTTTAACATATGCAAATCAACCCATATAATATACCATCAACAGAGCCAAAAACGAAAACCACATGGTCATCTCAATAGATGCAGAAAAAGCTTTTGATATAGTCCAACACATGATTGTGATAAAAACTCTTCCAAAACGTGAAATACATGGTATCTACCTCAATCTCACAAAAGCCATGTATGACAAACCAACCACCAACCTTATACTAAATGGACAAACACTGAAAGTTTTCACTCTAAAATCAGGAAAAGGACAAGGATGTCCACTTTCACCACTCCCTTTCAATATAGTTCTGGAAACAATAGTCAGGGCAATTAGACAAGAGAGAGAAATAAAAGGAATAAAGATATGAAAGGAAGAAGTAAAATTATCACTATTAGCAGATGACATGATACTTTAGATAGTAGACCCCCAAAACTCCATTAAAAGATTACTAGAGGCAATAAACAAGTTCAGCAGTGTAGCTGGATAGAAAGTTAATACACAAAAATCATTAGCATTCCTGTACACAATCAAAAAATCTCACTGAGAGAGAAATTATGGAAATGTTGCCTTTCAAAATTGCATCTAAAAAATGAAATACTTAGGGATCACCCTAACTAAAAATGTAAAAGACCTATATGATTAAAATTATACTACGCTAAAAAAGGCAATTGAAGAGGATATTAGAAAATGGAAGGATATTCCTTCCTCTTGGCTAGGGAGAACCAGTGTTATGAAAATGGCCATACTCCCAAAACTGTAATGCAGATTTAATGGAATCCCAATCAAAATACTATTAACCTACTTTACTGATATAGAGACAACACTTCTAAAATTCATTTGGAAACAGGAGAAACCTAGACTACTAAAGACAATTCTGGGCAACAAAGGCAAGGCAGGTTGCATCTCAGTTCCTGACTTGAAACTATACTACAAAACGACAGTGATAAAATCAGCCTGGTACTGGAAAAGAAATAGACCTGAGTATCAATGGAACAGATTAGAAGATGAAACACAACTACAAACACCTTCAGCCACCTGGTATTTGACAAAGGTGCTAAACATGTTCACTGGAAGAAGGATAAACTCTTTAATAAATGGTGTTGGAAAAATTGGCTTTCCACATGTCAAAGACTGAAACTAGACCCATGCCTATCACCATGCACAAATCTAAAGCATAAATGTATCAAAGATCTAAATATTAAAACAAAAACACTAAATCTACTGGTAGACAAGCTAGGTGGAAGACTTGAAGACATAGTGATAGGAAGGGAATTCATGAACAAAATGCAAACTGCACGGGAAATATTTCAAAGAGTCAAAAACTGGGATCTCATATTATTGAAAATTTTTTGAACTTCAAAAGAAATCACCACCAGAGTGAAAAGAATTGGAAAGAATTTTAGCCAGCAACCCCTCAGACAAAGGACGTATATCCAGAACATATAAAGAAGTGAAAAATTTGAAGCCCCCCAAATGCATTGACCCTCTCAAAAAATGGGCATCTGAGATGAACACACAGTCCTCAGATGAAGATATACAAATGGCCAATAAATACATGAAAAAATTTTCACCATCATTGGTCATTTGAGAAATGCAAATTGAAACAACATTGAGAGTCCATTTAACTCCAGAAAGAATGGCTGCGATCAAGAAATCAACTGATAACAAATGTTGGCAAGGCTGTGGGGAAAAAGGAACACTGTTCCACTCTGGGTGGGAGTGTACACTGGTGCGGCCACTGTGAAAATCAGTATGGGGATTTCTCAGAATACTAGAATTGGGAGTTCCATTCAATCCAGCTATTCCCCTCCTGGGTGTTTTTACAGAAAAAATGAACAGGTCATGTCACCGTGACATATGTGCACCCATGTTCATAGCAACACAATTTGTAACAGCTAGATCTTGGAAACAAACGAGATGCCCTTCACCTGCAGAGTGGATGAAAAATATGTGGTATTTTTATATAGTGGAATATTACTCAGCTATAGAAAGGATGATGTTGAGGCCTTCATAGGTATATGGAGGCAACTGGAGACTATCCTCATAAGTGAAATAAATAAGAATCATATTTATAAATACCACATTTTGTCTCTAGTGTAAAAAGTAATAAGTACTGTAGGAGTAATAAAACCCAAAATGTGTAATTACTATTATAAAAAAGAGAGGGAAAGAATGAGCTCTAAAGGATATAACTGCATGGATGTTTAAATGTGTAAGCTAGATAAACATATCACTAAGGTTTTTTGGATCATTGTAAAGAAGTGTTTGTAGTGTCAGTGTTTGAATTTTCCCTTTTTATGCTTTAACTTTGTAACATGAGCAACTATTTCTAAGATAACAATATGTAATTTAACAACTGATGATTTCTCAGTGTTTATTTTTTAAAATTCTATATTATTTCTACCCTCTTTTCTGTTTTGCTTTTTTCTCCTTAAAGCTAAAAAAATTTTTAAAAAGATCAATGATTGATTATATATATATATATATATATATATATATATATATATATATATATACCAATTCCCCACAAGGAGGTTATTTATCATGTCTTATAAACATTTTGTTATGGATTAAAAACTGGTGGTCAACTTAACACCAGCTGAATTATATCAGCATGGTGCTGGGCTGGGGATTTAGCTCAGTGGTATAAGCATCTGTCTGTCAAGCGAGAGATCATGAGTTGGATCCCTGGTACCGCAAAAAAAAAAAAAAAATCAGCATAGTGCTAAGCATAGATGGCCCACCTTAGGAAAGTTGCCAGCATAAATACAGATGTTCAGAAGAAGAGTGAGGTGTTGTGTTTCTCTCAGTGTTGCTATTTTAAGCCATGGGTTCCCCTGGAGGAGCTCGTCATGACTAGCTTCCCCATTGTGAGTTCCACCATTGCCATCAGAGGAGCTTGGGACCTTGGTGAGAGTGGCTGTGGTTCACTTTGGGGGAGCTCTGGTCCTTATATCAAGCATTACTTCCTGGCTCCTGAGGGGAAGATATATGATGTTTAATCCCCAGGAGAATCTTGTCATGCTGGCTTTCTGGCATGTATTTTGGTGTTCTTATCATTGGAGGAGCTTGGGACCTCTGAGTGTCTGAGGATGGCTGTGGTGCTTTTCAGGACAGCCCTGGTCTTTATGATGAGTGTGACTTCTCAGCTCCAATGTAAAACCCTCAACCTACCAGCACAGCTATTTCACTGTGCTGGCATAGACTTTTAGCTTCTACCACTGACCTATGGGCCTTCCAATGCAGATCTGTAATAAAGACTGGTGTGAGTCCTTCTCATGGGTTCTCGACCTCCAGTTGGACTCATGGAAGGCACTGTCATGGGTTCTAAGCTTTCATCTGGACACATGTAAAACATTGCTTTAGGATCCAGAACCTTGGTTGAATATTCTGGGTCTTTAGTGTTATGGACAGATTTCCTACAGTTTCTTGTTTTTAACTCTTGGTGACCATCATAAAATAATATTATAAATTCTGTGTTCTGATTCTTATTATTCTCCTCACAACCCCTAATTACAACACATTTGCTAACAAAAAAATACTCCTGACAGATAAAAAGAAGCAATCCAATGCCTTTTCCTATAATCAATATTGGACACTATCACTATCTAATTCCAGCATATTTTTGTCAACCAAAAGATGAAATTCTCTACCTATTGTGTTGTCACTTCACACACTTCCTTCTCCCTGGAAACTATAAATATACTATCAGGGGGATCTGTGCATTGTGAACATTTCATATAAATGGAATCATATAATGTGTGGCATTTAATGTCTGGCTTCTTTCACTTCACATGATGTTTTCCAGAATTGTCATGTTATGTGTATTGACATTTCACTTTTTAAAAAAATGTAAAATTAGCTCCTTTGCATCTGAGTAATATTCCATTGTGCATATGCATCATATTTTTGTTTATGCATTCATTCAGTGATGGACTCTGGGGTTGTCTCCATGTTTCAGCTATTGTAAATGTGCTGCTATGAACATACAATATATGTTCAAGATATGTTTGTGCACTTGTTTTCATTTCTTTCCGTATATACACAGAAGTGGAACTGTTGAATTATATAATTGTATGTTAAACCTCTTGAGGAACTGATGTATTGTTTTGCACTATGTTAAACCATTTTATATTGTCAACAGCAATATACATGGGCTTCCATTTCTCCCATTTATTTGAACCCCTGTTGCTTGTCTTTTAAAGAATATATAAGTAGCCAACATTTATGAAGTAATAGCTCATTATGGTTCTCATACACTGGATTCTTGTACTCTCAATTGCAATAAGTAATCAAGTTTTTTGAGGAAAATAAGGATGCAGACATGGGAGTATATACATGTATTTTCATGTTTTTATAAACATGCATGTATCTGTCACTATGTTTACATATATGTGTCTATGTGTATGTATGCATTTGTGCACACATATTGATGTTTGTGTTCACAAGTGCATGTGAGAAATTGCAAACACATGTGCTGGAGAGACTGTGTCTGTGCATGTGTATGTGTGTTATGTATAGTTTCCAAAAATAAATCGGTCTCTTGTTAGTTCTACAATGACAAGAGAATTGCAAGGCTAAATTACAGTGTGATTTTAAAAAAAATAATTCAGTACTATGTGCTAATTCAGTAAACTTGAAATATAGTTATTGTGTCAGCTACACATATGTTAGCAAAAAACCTAGTGTTTTCTTCAATTGGTCATTTCACTTACAAAACTGAATAAGGAGGCTTATTTGAACCAACATCTTGAAATGGTGTAGTTGCAAAACTCCTGTAGATTTTTAAAATAAAACACAAGAGAAGCTGGAGGGAGCTACCAAATTTTCACTGGCAATTATCACCCATAACATAATATTTATTCTTAGCACTCTTTGAGAAAAAGCATGCTTCAAAATCATTTCATCTGTTTCTGTATCAAATTAATTGCTAAGAACAATTGATCTTTTTGTTTTAAAGCAAAGTCTTAGGTTTCTAAGGCAACTCTAATCTGGGTATCTAAAAACTCTAAACTTTATGTTTTTCTCCTATTAGTCATACATGTCTGTAGTACATGCATTTTACAATTATCTTGAGGAGTAGGCACATATACATAATAAAATTTGCTTGCATTCTATAATCTCCTTCCCCATCCCTCTCTTTTTCCTCCCCCATCTTCTAACTCATTTAAATTGTACTTAAGTGCTACATAAGGCATGGACAGGAGGAGCATTCGTTACCTTTTATCTGTTTCTCTCCTCTATGTTTTGTCTTTTCCATAATATGTTAGATAGGAAATTATTGTATAACTATTTGAGTCTTGATTTCTGCATTCAGAAAAATGCACCTGAAACTTGCCCATGCTATTGCATGTATCCTTAGTTAATTCATTTTAGCTGCTAAGTGAGTCCAACTCATGGACACAATACAGCTTGTTCATTCACCTATTTAAAGACAACAGCTAGTTTCTAGTTTAAGGATATGGTGAAACAACTACTATAAGCATGTACACACATTTTTTGTGGGAACACAAGTTTTCATCTCTCTAAATACTTAGGAGTGGGTTATACTGGGCTGTATAGTAAGCATATTTTAAAAATTACTAGACATATTTAGAGGTGATAAGAGTTGCCAAAATATTGAGAAGAAAGTAATAGGAATTTTCATATATCCTCCTCCCTGCCACTCTTTCCTTATTCCTTCAAAGTTTTTCCTATTATTAACATCTTAAAAATATGTGGCATATTTTTACAACTTAAGAACCAATATTGATACATTACTATCAGCTATTATTCATAGATTACATTAAGGATCACTCATGCTGTACAGTGTCATAGATTTTGACATCTGGTGTCACTTAGCCAACACTATAATATCACACATAATAGTTATACTGAAATAAATATTCCTTATGCTCAACCTACCTATTCTCTACCCCTAAAAACCACTGATACTTTTATTGTATCTATAGTTTTGTCCTTTTCATAACATATAGTTGGAATCACACAGTATGCAGCCTTTTCAGACTAGCTTCTTTTATTTAACAATATGCATTTGAGGTATCTCTATGTCTTTAGTAGCTTAATAGCTTATTGGTTTGTATCTTAAAATACTATTCTCTTATAAAGAAGCACTAAAGTTTGTTTCTGCATTCCCCTATTCAATGGCATCTTGGTTGCTTTCGATTTGGGAAACTAAGACTATAGTTGACAATCATTTGTATATAAGTTTTGGTGTTGACCTAAGATTCAACCAACTTTGACAAATATCTAACAATGTGATCATTGGTTTATATGATAAGACTTTATTCAGCTTTACAACACTTTTTCAAATGAGAAGATCAAGAAGTAAGGGAAGTGGAAAGGGAGAGGAAGAGAAAAGTTGTAAAGAGAATTAAGATGTGCCCTGTACTTGTATCAACTCCCCATGGTGAATGTAATCATTACATACTACCGATATTTACTAATTAAAATAAATATTAAGAACTTACAGATTGTATTCTAAAGTGTTTATATGATTTTAAAATATACTAGTTACAATGAATTACATATAACTTTGTGCTTCATATACTTATTCTTCTTTCTTTTCCTCCACTCCCTTGGCAAACACTGTCTCCATAGTTGTGTCACTTTTAGAATGTTATATACTTGGAATCATACAAGATGTTGCTTTTTCTAATTAGCAATTTTTACTTAGTATTATACATTTACATTTTCTCCATGTCATTTATGACTTCATAGTAAATGTCTCTAGTGTTAAATAAAACTCCATTGCAATATAGTTTACCCACTTATCTGCTAAAAGACAACTGAGTTACTTGCAAGTTTTGACAATTACAAATAGCAGCTTATGAACATCTGTGTGAAGATTTTTGTGTAGATACACTATTTTAATTCAGGTAAATACCTAAGAGCATGATTGTTGGACTGTATGGTAAGAGTATATTTATTTTTGTAAAAAACTGCCAAGATGGCTATGTCACTTTGCATTCCCACCAGCAGTGAATGAGAGAAACTGCTCCACATTCTTGTAAGCACTTGGTGTTCTCAGAGTTTCAGATTTTCAAAATGGTAGTAGGTGTGGAGTGGTGTTTTTTGTTAATTTGCAGTTTTCTAATGATGCAGATATTAAGTATCTTTTTATATGACCCACTTGCCAGATGTCTGTTTTCTTTAATAAGTTGCCTGCTACATACTGCATGATTCCAACTATGTAGCATTCAGGAAAAGATAAAATTAGGAAATGTTAAAAGATCTGAGGTCTGAGATGAGGAAGAGATAAACAGGCACAGCATAGAGGATACTTAAGACCCTAGAACTCTATATGACACTGTAACAGTGGCTGTATGTCACAATACACTTGTTAAAGTCCATGGAATATAGAATGAATCCTAATTTAACTATGGATTTGGAGTGATAATGATACTTCAATGCATATTCAACTTTTGTAAGTTGCGGTGGTGTTAGGAGAGCTAGAGGCTGTATGGAGGCAGGGGAATATACAAGAACTCTACATTTCTGCTCAGCTTTTTTGTGAATGTAAATCTGCTTTAAAATATAAAGTCTATTTAAAACATTTCCCTTCCCTTCAAAATGAATCAATATAGTTATCCACTATATTAACAAAGGAAGAAAAAATTACATGACTTTATGAATTGATGTATAAACAGTATCTGACAGATTAAAATTATAATAAGGTATCACTGTATGTCTATTAGAATGGCTAAAATAAAATGTAGTAAATATCAAATGCTGGTGAAGATACAGGGCAACTTCATCTTCTATACATTGCTATTAAGAATGTAAAATGGTACTGCTATTCTCATAGTTCCTTATAAAATAAACATGTATTTACCATACAACCCAGTAATTGCACTCTTGGTCACTTATAAAGAAAATGAAAGTGTGTTAACTTAAAATGTTATACAGTAACATATTAATATAATAGAAGCTTTATTTGTAGGAAATAAACACTGACAACAACCCAGATGTCTTTCAAAATATTCCTAGTTATGAATAGAGATTGAAAAGATGGCAGACCAATAAGCAGCAGGATACAGTGTCTCCCTGAGAGAGACAACTCATGCCAAAATAAAACATCCTGGAGAGGTCCAGACAGAGGGAGATGGAGTCTCTCCTCCCAAGAAGAAACTAAACGCAAAAAGAGCTGGTCAAACATGCAGTCCTGGGGCTACCATTGGAGAAGCTAAGATTAGCAACCACACTAAGATTAGCACACTCACCAAAGTGGCCTGAATTCGTGCCACTGAGACTGGCTGGAAAAGCCCAAGCTCATGCAGCTGTGACTCATGCAGCCGCGACTGGCTATAGCAGCCTGAGCTCGCATGGCTGAGACCCAGTGTGGCAGGCTGGGCCCACCCAGGGTCACACCACTGCAACTAGCTGGTTGTGCTGAAGACAGAAGTTGGCGAGCCCAATGGAGAATGGAGCCAGCAAGGGACCTGCACTAACCCACAGTGAGTGCTGGGAATAAGAACCCCCGTTATGGGAAAGGGGCAATCAACTGGATGGCATGTTGGAACTGGGCAGGACGGGCATGAACTAGGAATGACAGTAACTTCAGTTAGTTGCTCCCTTCCCAGAGTAGATTGGTGGGATCTGCTTGGCCTGGGTCATGCCTCTGGCCAGGATCCAATAAGTTGTCCCAAACTGATTCCCTACACGTAGCACACACTAATGTGCTGAAGGCCCCCTGAAAGTTGACTGGCCTGGTGGGGAGAAGCCAGCATACACCACTCTTGCTTGCACCTCAGTGACCAAGAGCCAACTAGAGAGGGCAGAAATCCCTAGCCAGTGTGCTTCAGAAGAACCATAGACAACAGGAAAAGGTGCTGGGCCCTCCACTATATAACTATATGGAAGAAACCAAAAACATGACAAGAGAAAGAAAGCAGAGGCAGCCCCCAGCCCCCAATCCTGAGAACACTGATCCAGGAGAGGTAAATACAAAAGAGATTGAGGGCAATAAACATGCTACATCAGACACGTCATCAGCAGACATAGAGATATCTTTGGGACCTTGGACATGAACTCAAAACTGAAATTTTAAGTCAAGTAAATCAAGATATAAGTAGATTAATAAAAGAAATGCTAAGCATCTCTCAGGAAGACACAGATGGAAGAATGGAGGAACACAAGAAAAGGAGAGAAACATTTGTGAAGGAATATAATGAAAACCTAGAATACATGAAGCAGATTCAAAGAGATTACCAGGAAATTAAAAACTCAATTGAAAGCTGGCAAAACTGCTTGAAAGAAACTAAAGATAGACTATCAAAACTTGAAGACAGGCTTGCAATGTGTGATCATGAAAGGAAAGATCTCTTTAAAATAATAAGGAAATAGGTAGTAACAATACAAAGGCTAGATGATGACAAGAGGATCTATAACTTAAGAATAAAAAATGTGAGTGAAGAAGCAGGAGTAAAAACAAAGGAAATAAAAAGGTTATTCACTGAAATAAAGAAAACTTCCCAAGCACAGGAAAAGAAAATGATATTCAGATGTATGAGGCATACAGAAATCCAGGTACCTACAACCAAAAGAGATCTATACCCAGACATATAATAAAGATACCAGAAATTCAATATAAGAACATAATATTAAAAGCTATCAGAGAAAAGAAACAGATCACCTATAAAGGAAAGCCCATCAAAATCACGGCAGACTTCTCAACACAATCCATCAAATCAAGATCTTGGAGCTAAGTATTCCAAGCCCTGAAAGAAAATCACCTCCAGCCCAGATTGATGTACCCTGCAAAACTGTCTGTAGAAATTAATGGAGAAACAAGATGCTTCCATGACAAAGAGGAACTGGGGAAATTTGTGGCCACCAATCCAACCCTACAGAGAATACTAAAGGACATTCTAGAGAGAGAAAAAATGCCAAGATTTCAGGAACAGTGGCAGAGAGACAGCAATGAATGGTGCAGGCAGTAGAATGAAGAAGAAAAGTAGACAAACAATGGCAGAAAAGTAGCATAGCAGAGATGAGGCAAAGAAGCTTGGCTATAATCTCTAACATAGATGGCCTTGATACACTAAAAAAGAAGAAGAAGAAGAAGAAGAAGAAGAAGAAGAAGAAGAAGAAGAAGAAGAAGAAGAAGAAGAAGGAGAAGAAGAAGAAGAAACACAGTAAGAGTAGATCAGGAGATAGGGTCCGCTGAGATGCTCTGTATAGGAAATATAATCAACCTGAAAGAGTTTATGACTGAAAATCAAATATGAGAAAACAATGCTCTACATGACAGGGATCCAGAGAGAAATAGGGACAACTCAACCAGCACCTGCAGGTAGGTTGGAAAGAGAGAAGACTTATGTGCAGTAGAGAACTACTCAGCTGTAATGAAGGAAAACCTTGAGGCTTTTGTAGGTAAGGGAATACAACTTGAGATCAAGTCCAGGAGTGAGAAGGTTTGGAACCACTTAGGTAAATACCAGGTTGCTCCCCCAATCTAAAAACTGAGGGAGTTGGTGGGACCCAAATTGCTCAGCACCCTGTGGGAGTGAAAGGGGTGGAATAGTCTAAAAAAGATGGCAGAGGATATTATTAATAGTGTATCATGATTTAAAGCCCACATTACTCACTCCACTCTATTTAGATGGATTATATTCTTTTCCAGTTTGTCTACTTGTACTTGATTTGAGCGTACAGACAGCTATCCTGAAAATAGCAAGATATGGTACAGTAATCATCCTTAATTTCCTATTAACTTAATCTGAAGTCCTGTATAACTTACACTGTTTTACCATGATTGATCTTAGTTGAATCTGGTTTGTTAAATTGCTGTTTTGTATTGACAGATTTTATTCAAAGTTGTTATAATTAATAGTATCAAGTCTAAGAGTATAGGCAACCACACCGAAGATGACAAGATTCACAAGGATACCCATTCTGGTTTGATTATTACCTGCTTTTGAAGTTTTACACTGTCTACAGTATTTTTTATTAATATTGTTACATACTGCTATATTCAATTATACTATGCCTCATGATATGGACAATTCTATTGAAGATAACAAGAGACAACACAGTAACCATTGTAGATTACCATTTACTGTGGATTTATATGGCCTTTTCATTTCATCTTTTTATAGGAATTTGTTTTGTTTTGTCTTGCTATGTTTTGTTTTTCCCTCTAATACAGAAAGGATAAAAACACATGTAGAGACTCATGCATGTGTAGAATCTATAAACAGTTTATGAGAACTGATTATATAATGCATGATGAGATGAACAACTACTTTAAAGAAAAAGAGGCACCAAGGTACCCAGTGCTGATTCCATAGTGTCATGATGTGAAATCCAGCAATACTACTATTCTTTGTTCAGAGTGATTTTAGCCTGTTTTGTTTGTTTAATTGCAACATACATGAAGGTATGAACAGCTGTTTTGAAGAGAATGAGACACACTATGACAGCCATTGTTGATTTCCCTATTGTCTGGTCTTGAAGACCTAAAATGCCTTCTTCATCCTATTCAGATCAGTTCTACACTATGCTATTTCATGTGAATTCTCTGTATGTGAATATATGGACTACTATTTGGAAGAAAACAAAAAACAATATGATAGATAGTGAAGATCTCTGATGATCTTGCTTTGACATTTATGTATCTTACATTGCTTTTTTGTGTTGTTTTGTTATGCTTTGTTGTGTTTAATTTTACCCTCTTTAAAACAAAAAATGAATGTTTTCTTAAAAAAAGATATTCCTGGTTAAATGAATAATAGTAAAACTATGTACACACTGTAAAACTATCCATCAATAGAATGAATCAAACTGATACATGCAACAGATTGAAGGAATCTTTAAGAAATATGCAGAGTGAAGTAAGCCAGACCCAAAGGTTACATAATTTATGATTCCATTTATATATTATTATAAGAGAAAATTATGAATGATGAAGAACACATCAGTGGTTTCCAAGAGTTGGGGGTAGTTTTGGGGGAGAAAGATGTGTCTGTGAAGGGAGTTCAGAAAGGAGTTACCAAATTAAAACATTTCATTACTATTTATACTCTTCCTCATCCACCACCTCCTCTTCTACCCTTCCTATGTGTTTGTTAAAGAAAAACTGTTCACTTAGCCTGCTGTAGACCTCCACTCTACCTCCACTCCTGGTTTTGGTTAAGGAAGAGAATCAATTTTCAAATTCATCTCTGGTTTGTGGTAGGTTACTAGCACAGTAACTTGACTGCGTGATGCAAGGTGTGACCGTCTGTTTTCATTCTATGTTGTGTTGAAAATTCTTTTGCAAGCCTATGTTTGCCCATTACCTTTGCACTAATGTTAACTTTTGTTTTTAGATCTAACCTGTTTTCTTCCTTTGTTTTTGGTATTTGTTTTGACTAAGACATTCTCTGGAAAAGATGTTACTCTCAAAATATAAATACATTCCTTTCCTCTCTAAAATGACTTAATTCTGAAAACATAGGGCAAAATGACAAGGGGAGTGTCTAGATTATTTTCCTCTCTACAGGTGTGAAGTAAACTGGCAACAATCACTGCTTCCAAGGCTAGAAGCCAAGAAGTAAGATTTCAGTAACATAATTGTGTTCTTTTTGATTTTGTTAATGTCAGGTAACAGTGCACCTTCCTTAGATAAAGAACACTCATTACAGTTTATATTTTCTTACTTTTCATTTCTTTTTCACCATACTGGTGATTGAACCCATGGCCTCTGCACTAGGCTATATCAGCAGTCCTTTGTTATTTATTTTGAGACAGGACCCTTTGTAAGTCACTAAGTTGCCAGACTGGGCTTTAACTTGTAGTCTCCCTGCTTCAGTGCCCCAGAGGGCTTGAAATACAGACATATTTTACCACACCCAGCTTATAATGTTTTATTTGCAAAAGGATGGTATGTATATAATAATATAGAGGTTTAACCAAACAAATAGTTTAATGCATATCATTATAAATGTGTAACTATTTAGAAAAATTCTAAAACATGTGTTTCAGTCTCTTGAATAAATCCAACTAGTGTTTTTCTCCAACTATCTACCTTCAGTACAATTTTTATCACTTGACTAATCACAATGAATAATGTAGACACACTGGATTTTGTTATATTATTTAGGATTACGTTTAACCTTGAAATGAATTCTATAGAATATAGAATATTAAAAGAAGCTAAGAATCACCTTTATGGAACATGTACATTATGTCCAGTGCCATGGAGATTGCAAGGGTTCTAGTAGCTAATTAAAGGTCCTTTAAATTGGGGAGAGAAAACTAGCAAATAGCACTTGCTTAATTATTTTTCCTTGGTGGACAACACATCTTTATCTCATTTCCAATCTCAGCTTTTAGGCCTGTTTAATTTCCCCTCTGCCTTTATCTCTTCTAGTCAAGATGTTACCACTGTATACAGAGTAAGTATAACTTATTCTTAAGCAATAAGTTATTTGAGATGGCAAGCATATATCTGAGCAGAAATATAAAATGAAATAGGGAGCAAATACTGAACAAAGAAAGGTGATAGATCATCAATAAATTCCAATTAACAAAATATTTCATTTTGTGAATGCTCAGAGAATTAGAATTATCTTCTAAAGCATCCCTAAAACAGGAGCTAAGAAGACAAAGAAGGTTCTTGTGGAATCTGCTAAAGCAGTAATCAGACATACTGCTGAGACTAGAGATAATCTTTATAGCTGAGTCATCTCTTCAGATGAAATGCTTTAAAATGCTCAAAGTATGCAATATGAAGCCAGATTTGGCTTAGTTGTTAAAGACAATCTATATGGAAAGCAAATCAAATATTTTAGAACTTTAGTTTTACTCCAAAATCTTTCCAGAGAACCTACAGGCTTTGACCATTTCAGAGATAGGTACAGTCCTTGGGGAAGAATAATGGCCTATATATTCATTCACATTTGATATATGAAGAAAAGGCACAGAGGCACTGACAAAGGTTTAAGTGAAGAATTCCAGATGTTTTCATTTCAAATAATACAGTATTTTAAAGGGAGATTCTGGTAGGCTCCAAGGGAGCAGTAATCTTTTCCAATGGGCATATTGCAAAGGAAATATGAGATAGGAGGGAAAAGCAAATCTGGAAACCTAATGTTTTTACTTTTCTCCATCATCTATAATATCAAAAGTCCACAAGTTTTGGAACTGGAAAGACAACCTCAAATTCAATATAATTAAATCACTGCATATCCCCTGGCATCTGAGGACATATCATAACTGCTAAAAAATTTGATGGCATCCTGAACCTTTTAATAGATTATTTTTCTTATTATTTTCAACTCAAACTTCACAAATATCACAAAAAACTTTAATGACAGTACTGCCATAATCATATAAAGCTGATAAAGTCTTCTGTTGCAACAGATGGGCCTTTAGAGTTCCAACTAATGCACATTAAAAGCTATTATAAAGTATGAAATCAGGCCATTGTGAATTTCAACCAGGATTTTAACAAATTCTCTATTTTGTGTTGTTATCCTGATGTGTAGGACCTTCAGTTCTGTGTTTCACAGAGATTAAATTTTAACTTGTTGCTGTTTGAGTATTTACTTAATGCAGGAAAGAAGAAATACATATAATGCTCTGACAGAGGATTCTCATCATAGGCTTCCAGAGTATATACAACATAAGACAGTTATAAGTAGTTACCTGCTAGCCAAATTATGAGTTTTAGTGTTATCACTGGACAGGACCCATGGAAATCCTCAAAGTGGAAATGGGGAATCTATACTCATCCCACCGATGGGGCAAGTTGTAGGTTTGCTGACTTCGTCTGTTTTTTGAGACAGAGTCTCTCTGTATAGAGCAGGATGGTCTTGAACTCATGGAGATCCTTCTGCCTCAGCCACTCAAGTACTTGGATTACAGATGTGTGTCACCATGCCTGGCTTTTGTTGACTTCTATTACAGAAAAATAATCTTCAGGACAAATCAGTAAGTGGAATAAATAAATTTATTAGACAAAAATGTAACAGTGTACAGAGATAGTGTGTATCCCTGCAAGGGAGCGAGGCACCTTGTAATCTCCAGCTGGGTATATTTGTAGGGTTTTGGAGATATCCCTAAAATGGTCTGAGATGTGTATTCTTGCATCTATCAGATTGGCTTATTTGCCCATTTGGTGGACTATGATGAAATGCAACCATTCATGTGTGTTTGAAGCTGAGATATTCTGTGCTTCCTTAGGATAAGCTTAGGAAGAAGCCAAGCAAGTTACAGGTGATAGGTACAGGCTCAAAACCTAATTCATAGGCTTATTGCCTTTAAGGTCCTTAGGAAATTTTTCTGGAAGAAAAAAAATTGAAAACTTTGTATCCTAAAACTTCAGTTTTTCTTGAGAAGTACAATTTTTAATATTACATGTTCCTTTTCTTCCTGTCTTTGTTTTTTGTATCATGCCTCAGTGAGAGACAGAGCTATCTCTTCTTATCATGGTTGTAAATCTTAAATACTTTTTAACCCAGCTTAAAGCTTTGATACTGACATATAAACTGAATTTAGACAATCCTACATAACTTTGTTAAATATGGAATAAATAATAAGAACAATCAGAGTCAGGGGGACTTCCAATTAACATCCCTCCATGACTCCCTATTTTGAAATTTTTCTTTAATTCAAACATATAGTAATGATGCTTAAGAAATAAAAAGCAAAATAAAAAAAGATGTCAAGATCAAATACTACAAGAAACATGTATCTGTGAACCAGATATGGGCTGGAGCTTTTAATGTTGCTGAATACAGGGTCTAAATACAGGAAATAGTAGTGAGAAGTTTAGCTCCCACATTGGCCAAAGAGAATGGAGTGACTAACATGAGGCAAGGGAGCAAGTACAGGTTCATAGTGTGTAGCAACAAGACAAGGAAGTCACAACCTGACTCAACTCTTCTCAAAGGAGCCTACATAAAATGCCCAAATATTGCCTTGTGCTAGAACTAAGTCAAGTTGAAGTTCCAGAAAGGCAAAAGAAATAGACACACAGCCTTGAAACCTTGAGAAGAAATAAGACACTTGATGGTTTTTATTGGATTCAACCAGTTCTAAGATCTCTGTGAGCAAGGAACTCCAAAATGTCATTATTAAAACTAGCTTTCAACTGGAAGCACCCAGAAACAAAAATAGGCAACTGTAAAACTTCCAAAATGAAGGACAGAATGCAGATGAAAATAAGAGAAACATAGGGCTATAAGTGAAAATTTTAACACACAAGAAGAAATCTAATACAATGAAATACAACAACAAAGTGGGTTGGCTGGGGATTTAGCTCAGCAGCATAAGCACCTGCATGCGGTCATAGGTTCAATTCCCAGTACCAAAAAAAACAAAAAAAAAAAAGATGAGGCAAAACAACAAAGTGAGAAGCTGATAAAGAAATATATTTCTGAGGAAGTTGTTTTTATATAGCAATCTGGGGAAGATTTGTAAATAAGTGTGTTGAAAATGTTCAAAGATGTAAATGAAAGCATAATTTTGACTGAAAGTTAAGAAATAAAAATAGGGGAATGAAGAAGGTTGCAAAGATGGCAGATCAATAAGCAGCAAAGTAAAAAGCCTCTCTGCGAGAAACAGCTCAGATGCTGATGGGTGAGAATTCTTTGGACTGAGTCCTGCTCCTGTGCATAATCCAATCACAAAGACCAAGGTTTCCCTGAAGCTATCCATAACCGGCCCTGACCACATGGCACACACTAATGTGGTTGACCCGCTCAGAAGGGAGGGGCCAGCCTGCCCCACCCCTGCTTGTACTCTAGTGGTCACCAGCACACTGGAGAGGGCTGCAAACACTACCTAGCATGCTTCACAGTAATTGTAATCAACACAGGAAGTGCCAGGGACCCCCAATAACCACTTGTCAGGAAGAAACCAGAAACATGACAAGAGGAAAAAAACAAAAGGAAGTCTCCAGCTTCCAACCCAAACAGTACTGATCCAAGAGAGGTAAACAAAGAAGAGATTGGGGATTGCACACCTGCAGTTTCTGAAGAAACAGCATCTGACATGAAGAAATATCTTCATGAAATTATAAAAGAACTGAAAACAGAAGTATTAATACAAGAAAAGGAAAATATAAGAAAAATAGTAAAAGAAATGCTAAGCACCTCTCAAGAAGACACAGATGGAACAATGGAGGAGCACAGAAAAAGGAGGGAAACCTTTTTTTATTTAAAGAGAAAAAACAGAAAAAGGATACAAATATCACAGAATTTCAAAAAAAGATAAACAGTAAGAAATCACAAGTTGATAAATTACATATTGTTCTTTTAGAAATGGTTTTTCAAGTTACAAAATTAAAGCACAAAAAGTGGACACTCAAGCAGTGAGAGTACAAAGAGATCTGCTCAACAATCCAACAAGAACCAAGAAACATGGTTATAAATCCCACACACCTAAACAAACATGCAGCTATATCTTTTATAGCACTTCCTATTTCCTCTTTTTTACAATAGCAATTATAAATTTTTAAAATTTTATTTAAAGAGAAGAAAACAAGCAAAACAGAAAAAAGGGTAGCAACAATACAGAATTCTAAAAGAAAGAAAGGAAAACTGGAAAAAGAAAAAACCTCACTAAGAAATCACTAGTTCATAAACTACATATTGTCATCATGGATGTAGTTGTTCAAGTTAAAAAGTTAAAGTATACATACTAGACATTCAAACAGTGAGACTGCAAATAGTTCTGCTCAAAGATCCAACAAAGATTCAGCAATATGGCCATCTATTTTATACACTCAAACATACATGCAGTTATATCCCTTTGAGTACTTTCTATACTTCTCTTTTTTATAACAGCAATTAAAAACTTTGGTATTATTACACATAGGTCTTATTTCTTTTTACACTAGAGACACAATATGATATTTATAAATATGATTCTTATTTATTTCACTAATGAGGATAATTTCAAGTTGTCTCCATTTACCTATGAAGGCCTCAAGATCATCCTTTTTTATAGCTGAGTCATATTCCATTGTATAAAAATGCCAGATCTTTTTCAACCACTCTGCTGTAGATGGGCATCTTGGTTGTATCCAAGATTTATCTCTCACAAATTGTGCAGCTATGAACATGGGTGCACATATATCAGTGTGAAATAAACTTGTCAGTTCTTCTGGGAAAATACCCAGGAGGATAAGAGCTGGATTGAATGGAATTTCCAATCCTAGTCTTCTGAGAATTCTCCATATGGATTTCCATAATGGTTGCACCAGTCTACATTCCCACCAACAGTGGAGCAGTGTTCCTTTTTCCCCACAGCCTCATGAAAATTTTTTATCAGTTGATTTCTTGAAGTCAGCTATTCTTTTTGGAGTGAGGTGAAATCTCAGTGTTGTTTTAATTTACATGTCTCAAATGACCAGTGGTGGCTAACATTTCTTCGTGTATTTATTTGCCATTTGTATATCTTTCTCTGAGAACTGTGTGTTCATCCTGAATGCCCATTTCTGCAGAGGGTCTTTGATTTGGGGAGCTTGTTGATTTTCAATTCTTTATATATTCTGCACATAAGTCCATTGTCTGAGGGGTTGCTGGCTAAAATTCTTTCCCATTCTGTGGGTTTTCTTTCCACTCTATTAATGATTTCCTTTGAAGTGCAGTACATTTTCAATAATATCAGATCTAAGTTGTTGATTCTTCGAAGTGTTTCCCGAGCAGTTTGTTGATTCTTTGAAGTGTTTCCTGTGTAGTTTGCATTTTTTTCATAAATTCTCTGCCTACACCTATGTCTCCAAGAATTCTACCTACCTTGTCTTCTGGTAGATTTAGTATTTCTGTTTTAATATTTAGGTTTTGATCCATTTAGACTTTAGTTTTGTGCATGATGATAGGCTTGGATCTAGTTTCAGTCTTCAGCATGTGGAGAGCCAATTTTTCCAACATCATTTATTAAAGAGACTATCCTTATTCCAGTGGATATACTTAGCTCCTTTTTCAAATATCAGGTGGCTGAGTGTCTTTGTAGTTGTGCTTGCATCTTCTAATCTGTTCCTTTGATTCTCAGGTCTATTTCTTTGCCAGTACCAAGCTGATTTTATCACTGTGGCTTTATAGTACTGTTTCAATTCAGGAATTGAGATGACACCTGCCCTGCTTTTGTTGCCCAGAACTGCCTTTGCTATTCTAGGTTTCTTCTGTTTCCAAATGAATTTTAGGAGTGTTTTCTCTAGATCTGCGAAGTATGTCAATATTATTTTTGATTGGGAGTGCGTTAAATCTGTATAACAGTTTTGGGAGTATGGGAATTTTTATAATTTTGGTTCTTCCTAAATAACAGCAAGGAATGTCCTTCCATTTTCTAATATCCTGTTCAATCTCCTTTTTTAGCATAGAATAATTTTCAAAATATAGGTCTTTTACATTTTTAAATAGGTTGATTACTAAGCATTTCATTTTTTTAGATGTTATTGTAAAGTATGATATTTCCATAATTTCTCACTCAGTGAATTTTTTGTTTGTATACAGGAATGCTATTGATTTTTGAGCATTTACTTTGTATCCAGCTACACTTCTAAACTTGTTTATTACCTCTAGTAGTCTTTTAATGGAGATTTTTGGGTCTTCTATATAGAGTATCATGCCATCTGCAAATAGTGATAATTTAAGTTCTTCCTTTCATATTTTCATTCCTTTTATTTAGCTCTCTTGTCTGATTGCCTTGGCTAGTGTTTCCAGAACTATTTTGCAAAGGATTGGGGAGAGTGGACATCCTTGTCTTGTTCCTGATTTTAAACTTGAAGCTCTCAGTTTTTTTCCATTTAGTATAACGTTGGCTGTTGGTTTGTCATAGATGACTTTTATAAGACTGAGGCAGGAACTGTGTATTTTAAGTTCCTGAAGGTTTTTTTTTATCATGAACATATATTGGACTTTGTCGAAAGCTTTTTCTGTGTTTATTGAGATGACCATGTGGTTTTTGTTTTTGGCTCTGAGATGACCATGTGGTTTTTGTTTTTGGCTCTGTTGATGTGCTGTATTACATTTATTGATTTGCATATGTTAAACCATCCCTGCACTCCTGGAATGAACCCCACTCGGTCATGATATATAATCTTCTTGATCATTTGCTGCATCCTACTTGCCAGTATTTTATAGAGAATCTTTGCATCAATGTTCATTAGTGAGATTGATGTATAGTTCTCTTTTTGTTTGGATCATTCTCTGGTTTTTGTATCAGAGTAATACTTGCCTCCAGGAATGATTTAAGGAGGATTGCTTTCTTCTCAATATCATTGAAGAGTTTAAGGAATATTGGAATCAAATCTTCTCTAAATTTCTTGTAGAATTCAGCTGTGAATCCATCAGGACCTGGACTTTTCTTTGTTGGTAAGTTTTTAATTACGTTTTCAATTTCAATAGCTGATATTGGGTTGCTCATATTTGCTATGTCTTCTTGGTTTAGCTTTGGTAGTTCATATGTTTCTAGAGACTTATCCATTTCCTGTGTTTTCCACTCTGTGTGAGTAGAGATTTTCAAAGCAGGTATTCATGATCTTTTGAATTTCCATGGGATCTGTAGTAATTCTCTCAAAAACAGATATTTGATTCATTAATTCTTTGTATTTTTTAGTTTCAATTGCATTGATTTCTGCTCTAATCTTTACACTTTCCTCTCTTCTATGAGCTTAGGGTTTAGTTTGCTCTTCTTTTTCTAGAAGCTTGACATGGAGCACTAGGTTGTTTATGCTCATTCTGTTTTCTTGATATGATAATTTATTGCTATATATTTGCCTCTTAAGACTGCTTTCATTGCATCCCACAGATTACAATATATTTTTTCTATATTTTCATTGAATTGTAGGTATTGCTTTATTTCTTCTTCAATTTCATCTGTAGCCCATTGGCTGTTGAAAAGGCTGTTATTTAATTTCCATGTATTTATGCAGGTGTTACAATTTATTTTGCCATTTATTTCCAGTTTCAATGCACTATGGTCAGATATTATGCATGGTATGATTTCAGTACCTTTGCATTTACTTAAGAATGTTTTATGGAATAATATGTGGTCTATTTTGGAGAATGTCCCATGCGCAGCTGAGAAGAATGTGTTTTCTGGTGTGGTTGGGTGAAACACTTTGTAAACGTCTACTAAGTCCAATTGCTCACAGGTATGATATAGTTCTGTTACTTCTTTGCTGGATTTTTATCTAGTTGATCTATCTCTTTGTGACAATGGGCTGGTAAGTTCTCCTGTTATAATTGTGTCTATGAGTTTCCTTTTGGGTCAGATATGTTTCTTGTATAAAGAATATTGTGGGATCCTGTTTTATTTTAATTTTTGATTTAAAGAGAAAACCCACAGAAAAAGGATAGAAATATTACATAATTTCAATAAAAGAAGATAAACAGTAATAAAACACTAGTTGACAAATTACACATTGTTCTTTTAGAAATAGTTTTTCAAGTTACACAATTAAAGCACACAAAGTAAACACTCAGGCAGTGAGAGCGCAAACCGATCTGGTTAGCAATCCAACAAGAACCTAGAAATATGGTTATCAATCCTACACACCTAAACATACATGCAGCTATACCTTTTATAATGCTTCCTATTTCCTGTTTTACAATAGTAATTATACATTTTTAAATTTTTATTTAAAGAGAAGGGGAAAAAAGCAAAACAGAAAAAAGGGCAGCAGCAATACAGAATTCTAAAAGAAAGAAAGAAAATAAAGAATTAAAAAAGAAAATGAAAAAACCCACCAAGAAATCACTAGTGTATAAATTTCATATTGTCATCTTGGATGTAGCTGTTCAAGTTACAAAGCTAAAGGGTACATTGTAGATATTCAGTCAGACTACAAACAGTTCTGCTCAAAGGGGATCCTGTTTTTTGACCCATTCTGTCAATCTCTTTCTTTTTATAGGTGAATTGAGGCCATTTATGTACTGATATGTACTGGCTTAGCCTTACTATGGTATGTATGTTCCAGTTGTTTCTTTCTGCTTTTTCCCTTATTTAATTGGTTATCTTACCTGGTGATTTATTTCTGTTGTTGTTTTGGGGATTGTGGTCATTTTTATCTCTGTCTAGTATGTCTTTCATTACTCTTTCTAGGGTTGGTTTGGTGGGCATGAATTTCTTCACTTGTTCTTTGTCATGGAAGTATCTTGTTTCTCCATTAAATTTGAATGAAATTTTTGCTGGGTACCTCAGTCTGGTTTGAAGGTTGTTCTCTTTCAGGGCTTGAAATACCTCAGTCCATGGTCTTCTTGACTTGAGGGTTTATGCTGAAAAGTCTGCTGTGATTGTAATGGGCTTTACTTGATAGGTGAGTTGTGTCTTTTGTCTGACAGCTTTTAGCATTCTGTCTTTATGCTGTTTGTCTGTGATCTTAATTATTATATGTCTGGGTGTGGATTTATGTCGATTGCAACTGTTTGGTGTTCTATATGCCTCATTTATCTGCATATCAGATTCTTTCCCCATTTGGGGAAATTTTCTGCTATTATTTCTGTAAATACTTTACATATGTCATTTGCCTAGACTCCTGTATCTTCGCTAATGCCCGTTATTCTTATATTGTTGTTCTTGGCATCATCATGAAGCTTCTGGATTGTCATTTCAAGCTGCTTTGTTATTGTTAAAAGTTCTGTCCTTTCCTGATAACTAATTGTGATCCTGTCCTCAAGGTCCAAAATCTTATCCTCAGCTTCATTAAGTGGTTTTGCACACTTTCAATGGAATTTTTTGTTTCTTGGATGTCTCTTTGAGTTTGTTTCATATATTCTGCTTGTTTTCTATAATGTTCACTCAAGGTTTCAATCAGTTTCCTATGTTCATGTACTTTTTTCTCTATTTCTTCTCTAGCTGCATTCAACAACTCCTTTACTAAGGTTGTTATTTCTATCTTTACATGGGAGAGTACTTCTAATTTGATTTCCTGTATAGCCTGGTGAACTATTTTTTTTATTTCACTCACTATCTTTTCAGAGATTCCTGATGTATTACTTTTGGGGTCTTCTATTTCAATGTCACCTGTACTTGCTTCTGGTGATCTATATGTTTGAGACTGCATTTTGCTTTTTCAGTTTGTCATTTTCATTCTGCCTGGTATTTTCTATGTGTAGGAGGGGATAATACACACTCTTTTCAGACTCACCAAGGTCTTACACTTAGTTGAAGGGGGTTTTACTACTGACCCTATTTATCCAATGCACACCTCTATTTTAGGGGCATACTCACCCCACTGACACAGCTAATCCCCTGTAGTCCAAGGTTCAACACCTGGGAGCAAATTTCCATATTTTTTCACACTGACTGGAGCCTGCTGAGGTCTTATGATGTTCCAGGTGGGAGGGCGGGCCCAGCAGAAGCAGTCCAGGGCAGTTTTCAGTCTGGGACAGGCTTTTGAGATATTCCAGGTGGCAGGGCACACCCACAGGGGAGGTTCCAGGCAGCTTATGCCTGAGGCAGACTTCCTTGATGTTCCTGGTGGCAGGGAGGATGAGGGAAACCTTTGATGAAGAATATTTTTAAAAATTTAGAATACATGAAACAGATTCAAATAGATTACCAGGAAATTAAAAGCTCCATTGAAAGCTAGCAAAACTGCTTGAAAGAAACTAAAGATAGATTATCAATGTTTGAAGACAGATTTGCAATGTGTGATCAGGAAACGAAAGAGATCTTAAATATAACAAGGAAATAGTAACAATACAAATGCTAAAAGATGACAAGAGAATGTATAAGTTAAGAATAAGAAATGTGAGCAAAGAAGTATGGGTAAATACCAAGGAAATACAAAGGCTATTTACAGAAATAATTAAAGAAAGCTTCCCAAGCATAGGAAAAGGAATTGTTATCCAGATATATGAGGCATACAGAATTCCAGCCAGCTATAACCAAAATATGTCTACACCCAGACATATAATAATCAAGATCCCAGAAATTCAACACAAGAACATAATATTAAAAGCCATCAGAGAAAAGAAACAGATCACCTATAAAGGAAAACCCATCAGAATCATGACAGAGTTTTTGAGACCAACCATCAACTTAAGTAGATATTGGAGCTAAGTATTCCAAGCCCTGAAAGAAAATAACTTCCAACCCAGATTGATGTACCCTGAAAAACTATCTCTCAAAGTTAATGGAGAAACAAGATGCTTCCATGACAAAGAGGAACTGGGGGAGTTCATGACCACCAATCCAACCCTGCAAAAAACACTGAAGCACATTCTAGAGAGAGAGAGAAAAAAAGATTGTGGCTTCAGGAACAGTGGTAAAGGGGGCTCAATGAAAGGTGCAGACATTGGAATGAAGGGGAAAAGTAGACAAACTATGACAGAGAATTAGCATGGCAGAGATGAGGTAGAGAAGGTTGGCCATAATCACTAACATGGATGACCTCGATACACTAAGAAAAAGAAACACAGGCAGAGTGGATCAGGAGATAGGGTTCATCAAGATGCTCTATATGAGAAATATAATTAACCTGAAAGTGGGTTTATGGACTGAAAGTCAAAGATGAGAAAATATGTCTTTATATGACAGGGAACCAGAAAAAAGTGTGGGTAGTTCACCCTTCAGCTGCAGGTTGCTTGGAAAACATAACACTTTTATACACTGGAGAACTACTCAGCTATAAGGCAGGAAAACCTTGAGGCTCTTGTAGGAAAAAGGGTACAACTTGAGATCAAGCTCGGGAGTAAAATGTTCAAAACCACTTAGATAAATAGTGGTTTGACTCCACAATCTAAAAACTAAAGAAGTTAGCAGGATACCAAATGTACAATGCACCTTATGAAAGGAAAAGGGGAGGAATTTTCTAAAAAGGGAAGGCAGAGAACATTGTTAATCATATATTATTATTTGAAACCCATATTGTTTTCATCACTTTGTTTAGTTTGGTCATATTCTGTTCCAGTTTATCTACTTGTTCTAGATTTGATGGCATGGACAGCTATTCAAAGACAGGAGGATATACTATGGTAACCATTTTTAATTTTCCTATTAACTTAATATGAAGCTCTATATTGTTTTCACTCTCTAGTTTTGACTGATTTTATTTGAATCTGTTTTGTTTGATTGCTGTCTTGTCTTGACTGATTTTATTCAAATATGCCATGTTTGATAATATCAACTCTGAGAGTATAGGCAACTACTCTGAAGACAATAATATTCACTATGATATCCATTCTTATTTGATTATTACCTTTTTTGAAGTCCTGTAATGTCTCCAATGTTTTGTTTTTATTGATTTTTTTCTGTACTGCTATGTTCCATTTTATTGTGCCTGATGATATGGGCAGTTCTATTGAAGATAACAAGAGACAACATAGTAACCAATGTAGATCCCTTGTATTGTGGTTTTAAATTATGTACTATGTCCATCCTTTCGTTTTGACTCACCCTATTTTGTTTTTCTCACTTGCTTTTATTCTTTTCAAGATAAAAATTAAAAAAGAAATAAAAATAAAGATTATTATAAAATAACAAATGTATTTTAAAACAAACTCATTTGAAATTTAATCTCTGGTCCAAAAAACTTAATATGTAACATAGTAATCTAAAGCCTGGATCAAAACAGCAAATCAATAAATTATGAAATTAATCATGAGGAATGGAGGATCAAACAGAGAAAGAAGAATAAATAAAAATATGAGAGGAAATGATACATATAGAAAATATGTTACCAATGAACAGGGTGGACTCTGAATTCTGTTCCCAGGTGGAAAGACCATGCCCTACATCTGGGGCCAGCCTAAGACACAGGAGAGGGACCAGCAGCCCTAACCAGGCCATGCCCGGTAGGCTCCAAGTGGCAAGCAGGGACCAGAATCCAACCACAGGCTCTGGCCGTGCACTGCAGCAGCATCCCAGTGCATGGGGTGGACTCCATACTCTGCTCCTGGGTGGTAAGACCACATCCTGCATCTAAGATGTGGGAAAGGGACAAGAAGCCCTAGCTGGGCCACACGCAGCACACTCCAGTGTCGAGCAGGGCCCAGAATCCAACCCCGGGTTGTGACCACACTGTGCGGTGGCATCCCAGCTCAAGTGCTGGACTACAAACTCTGCTCCCAGGCAGTAAGACCTGCCCTGCATCTGGGGCCAGCCTAAAACATGGGAGAGGGACTGGCAGACACCCAGCAAGCTCCAAGTGGTGAGCAGAGCCCAGAATCCAATCCTGGGCTGTGACCCTGTGCTGTTGTGGCATCCCACCACACAGGGAAAACTCCTAACTCTGCTCACAGGTGGTAAGACCATGCTATGTGTCTGGGGCCAATGTATTAGGATTGAAGGACCAAACACTAACTCAAAAGGGAAAAATGGTGAAACAAAAAAGCAAAATGCGGTTTCAAACATCTAGACCACCAGGAGCAAGTACAGGAGATAATGAAATAGAGGACTCCAAAAGTAACAAATCAGAAATCTCTGAAAAGTTAGCTAGTGAAATAAAAAAAAACAACTCCATGAGGCTATAGAGGAAATCAAATTAGAAGTATTCTTCCATGTAAAGATAGAAGTAACAACTTTAGTAAAGGAGTTGTTGAAAGCAGATAAAGAACAAATAGAGAAAAAAGTACAGGAGCATGGGAAATTGATTGAAGTCTTCAATGAGCAATTTAGAAAACAAGCAGAATTCATGAAACAAACTCAAAGAGATACCCAAGACACAAAAAATTCTACTGAAAGTATGCAAAACTGCTTAAATGAAGCTGAGGAGAGGATTTTGGACCTTAAGGACAGAATTGAAATTAGTGATCAGGAAAGGATAAAACTTTTAAAAATAACAAAGCAGCATGAAATGACAATCCAGAAACTTCACAATGATCAATATAGAAAACAAGCAGAATCTTATATTGTTGCTTTTGCATTAGTGAAGATGCAGGAGTCAATGCAAATGACATACGTAAAATATTCACAGAAGTAATAGCAGAACATTTGCCAAACATGGGGGAAAAATCTGATATGCAGATAAGTTAGGCATATAGAATGCAAAACAATAATAATCAACATAAATCCACACCCAGACACATAATAATTAAGATCTCAGACATACAGCATAAAAACAGAATACTAAAAGCTGTTAGAGAAAAGACACAACTCACCTATCAAGGAAAGCATATTAGAATCACGGCAGACTTTTCAGCACAAACCTTCAAGGTAAGATGAGCTTGGAGTAGGTATTTTAAGCCCTGAAAGAAAACAACTTTCAACCCAGGCTGATGTACCCAGCAAAATTTTCATTCACATTTAATGGAGAAACAAGATACTTCCATGACAAAGAACAACTGAAGAAATTCATATCCACCAAACCAACCCTAAAAAGAATATTTAAAAAGATAGTAGACAGAGATAAAAATGACCACAATCCTCAGAACAACAACAGAAAGAAACATCCTGGTAGGACAAGCAACTAAATAAGGGGGAAAGCAGGAAGCAAACAACTGAAAAATAACATGGCAAACTCGAGCCAGTACATATGAGTGATAACCATATATGTAAATATCCTCAATTCACCTATCAAAAGAAACAGGCTGACAAAAAGGATCAAGAAACATGATCCCACAATATTCTGTATACAAGGAACACATCTGACCCAATAGGAAACTCATAGAATAAAGTCAAAGGATGGAAAACATTATTCCATGCAACAGGAACCCAGAAAAATGCAGGGGTAATTATTCTATTTGTACACAATGTGAACTTTATACCTAAAATGACTAAAAGAGATAAAGAAGGTTTCTACATGCCACATGGTGGAAAAATTCAAGAGGAAGAACTAACAATTATAAATATATATGCACCAAACACAGGAGCACTCAACCATGTAAGACAGATACTAATGGACATGAACAACCAAATACACAAGAACATAATTATAACAGGGGATCTTAACATCCCATTCTCACAAAGAGATAGATAAACTAGACAAAAAGTCAGCAAAGAAATAATAGAACTGAATCATACCTAAGAGCAATTGGACTTAGTAGATGTTTACAGAGTGTTCCACTCAACCACATCAGAATACACATTCTTCTCAGCTGTGCATGGGACATTCTCCAAAATAGACCATATGTTATCCCATAAAACATTCTTAAGTAAATTCAAAGGTATTGAAATCATCCCATGCATAATATCTGACCACAGCACACTGAAATTGGAAATTTATAGCAAAAGAAATTGCAAAACCTGCATACATACATGGAAATTAAATAACAAACTTTTGAACAACCAGTGGGCTACAGATGAAATTAAAGAAGAAATAAAGCAATACTTACAATTCAATGAAAACATGGAAACAACATACTGTATTCTGTGTGAAGCAATGAAAGTGGTCTTTAAGAGGCAAATATATAGCAATAAATTGTCATATCAAGCAAACAGAATGAGCACAAATAAACAACCTAAAGCTCCATCTCAAGCTTCTAGAAAAAGAAGAGCAAGCTAAACCCAAAGCTCATAAAAGCAAGGAAATTATAAATATTAGAGCAGAAATCAATGGTATTGACACTAAAAAAATACAAAGAAGTAATGAACAGAAAAGTTTGTTTTTTGAGAGAATAAATAAAATTGACAAACCCCTAACTAACCCTATCAAGAAAAAGAAAGAAAACCCCAAATTCTCACAATAAGGACTGAAAAGAGGGAAGTTACTACAGATCCTATGGAAATTCAAAAGATCATGAATACCTACTTTGAAAATCTCTACTTACACAGAGTCGAAAACACAGATTTCTAGAAACATAAAAACTACCAAATCTCAACCAAGAAGATATAGCAATTTTGAACAACCCAATATCAGCCATTGAAATTAGAAATGTAAATAAAAACTTCCCAACAAAGAAAAGCCCAGGTCCTAATGGGTTCATGGCTGAATTCTATAAGAAATTTACAGAATATTTGATGCCAATACTCCTTAAACTCTTCAATGAAATTGAAACGAAAGCAATCCTGCAGGCAAGTATTACTCTGATACCAAAACCAGAGAAAGACCCAACCAAAAATGAGAACTATAGGCCAGACTTACTAATGAACATTGATGCTAAGATTCTCAATAAAATACTGGCAAATAGAATGCAGCAGATCATCAAGAAGATTATGCATCATGACCAAGTGGGGTTCATTCCAGGAATGCGCGGATGGTTTAACATATGCAAATCAAGAAAATGAAAACGGCCCCTGAGATCCCACCACGGCCATGCTGGAACCCAGAAGGCTGCACAAAGAAGCAATTTGCATGCCCTCTTGGTGAACACCTTCTTGTGTGAGACAAGAGAAGAATCAGTGTGGCCCCAGAGATCCCACCATGGGTATACTGGAATCCAGGAGGCTGCTCAAAGAAGCAATTCACTCATCCTCTTGATGATTGCCTTCCTCCAGCATGAGCCAAGAGGATAATCAGAGAGCCACCCCCGAGATCCCACCACAGCCATGCTGGCACCCAGGAGGCTGCAGAAAGAAGCAATTCCCCTGCCTGCTTGGTTAGCACCTTCCTCAGGTGTGAGCCAGGGTCAGGCCCAATAGTGTTTCTTGTGAGCCTACTGCTGCACAGGCTTGCAATCCAACATCCCAAACCTTCACACACACCCATTAGCAATTGGGAACAGAAGTCTGAGCATCTCTTGGCATGAAGACTGTATGCAATATAGCAAATAAATCTTCTCTTTGAAAGCAAATGTTGTTTTCAGTTTTGATTCATTATGATTAATCGCTTTACTCTTTTCAATATTCTCTTTTCATTGATTTAATAATGTTCTGTCTTTGGTTTTATTTGGCCATACCTAATTGACTAGACAACTGATGAAAAGATAATGAGATATACTATGGTACCTATTGCTGTTATCCCAGTAGCCTGCTGTGAAGTTCTATACCAAATTCATTGCACTGTCTTGATTGGCTTTGTTCTGTCTTGTTCTGTTTTATTTCTACTAACTTCAGAATAAAATGTTCAAAAAAGTCATACACAAATCAATAAATGTGATACACCACATCCACAGAGCCAAAAACAAAAATCACATGGTCATCTCAATAGATGCAGAAAAAGCTTTTGACAAAGTCCAACACATGTTCAAGATAAAAACCCTTCAGAATTTCGGAATACACAGTTCTACCTCAACCTCATAAAGGCTATCTATGACAAACCAACAGCCAACATTATACTAAACAGACAAAAGCTGAAAGCTTTCACATTAAAATCAGGAAAAAGACAAGGATGTCCACTATCACCACTCCTTTTCGACATAGTTCTGGAAACACTAGCCAGGGCAATCAGACAAGACAGAGAAATAATAGGAATAAAGATAGCAAAGGAAGAAGTTAAATTATCACTATTTGCAGATGACATGATACTCTATGTAGAAGACCCGAAAGGCTCCATTAAAAGACTACTAGAGGTCATAAACAAGTTTAGCAGTGTAGCTGGATATAAAGTCAATGCTCAAAAATCAATAGCATTCCTGTCCACAAACAAAAAACTCACTGAGAGAGAAATTATGGAAATATCACCCTTTACATTCACATCTAAGAAAATGAAATACTTAGGAATCAACCTAACTAAAAATGTAAAAGACCTATATGCTGAAAATAATACTATGCTGAAAAAGGAGATTGAAGAGGATATCAGGAAATGGAAGGATATTCCTTGCTTTTGGCTAGAACGAACCAACATTGTGAAAATGGTCACACTCCCAAAACTGTTTTACAGATTTAATGCAATCCCCATCAAAATATCATTGACATACCTCACAGATCTAGAGAAAACACTCCTGAAATTCATTTGAAAACAGAAGAAACCTAGAATAGCACAGGCAATTCTGGGCAACAAAAGCAAGGCAGGAGGCATCTCAATTCCTGACATGAAACAGTACTATAAAGCCACAGTGATAAAATCAGCTTGGTACTGGCAAAGAAATAGACCTGAGGATCAATGGAACAGATTAGAAGATGCAAGCACAACTACAAAGACACTCAGCCACCTGATATTTGAAAAAGGAGCTAAGTATATCCACTGGAATAAGGATAGTCTCTTTAATAAATGATGTTGGAAAAATTGGCTCTCCACATGCTGAAGACTGAAACTAGATCCAAGCCTATCATCATGCACAAAACTAAAGTCTAAATGGATCACAACCTAAATATTAAAACAGAAATACTAAATCTACTGGAAGACAAGGTAGGTAGAAGTCTTGGAGACATAGGTGTAGGCAGAGAATTCATGAAAAAAATGCAAACTACACAGGAAACACTTCAAAGAATCAACAAATGGGATCTCACATTATTGAAAAGTTTCTGCACTTCAAAGGAAATCACCAACAGAGTGAAAAGAAAACCCACAGACTGGGAAAGAATCTTAGCCAGCAACCCCGCTGACAAAGGACTTTTATCCAGAACATATAAAGTGTTGAAAAACATCAAGCCCTGCAAATTCAAAGACCCTCTCCAAAAATGGGCATCTGAGATGAGCATATAGTTCTCAGATGAAGAAATACAAATGGGAAATAAATACAGGAAGAAATGTTGATCATTACTGGTCATTCGAGAAATGCAAATTAAGACAAAATTGAGATTTCACCTCACTCCGTAAAGAATAGCTGCCATCAAGAAATCAACTAACAAATGTTGGCGAGGATTCGGAGAAAAAGGAACACTTCTCCACTGTTGGAGGGAGTGCAGACTGGTACAACCACTGTGGAAATCCATATGGAGAATTCTCAGAAGACTAAGATTGGAAGTTCCATTCAATCAGCTATTCTCCTCCTGGGTATTTTCCCAGAAGAACTGAAAAGTTCATATCACAGTGATATATGTGCACCCATGTTCATAGCAGCACAGTTTGTAGTAGCTAAACCTTGGAAACAACTAAGATGCCCATCAACCACAGAGTAGATGAAAAAGATGTGGTATTTTTATACACTGGAATATTACTCAGCTCTAAAAAAGAGTGATCTTGAGGTCTTCATAAGTAAATGGAGACAACTTGAGACTATCCTCATTAGTGAAATGAATAAGAAACAGATTTATAAATATCACATTGTGTCTCTAGTGTAAAAAGTAATAAGAACTATAAGAGTAAAAAAACCCCAAATGTTCAATTGTTATTGTAAAAAAGAGATGAAAAGAAAGTGCTCTAAGAGATATAACTGCATGTATGTTTGATTGTATATAATAGATGACCATATTGCTGAATCTTTGTTGGATTTTTAAGAACTCTGCAGTCTCGCTGTTTGAATACCTACTTTTTATCCTTTAATTTTGTAGTATGAATAACTATATCCTAGGTGATAATATATAATTTATCAACTAGTGATTTCTTAGTGATTTTTACCTTGTTTTTCTTTTATTCCTTTGGAATTCTGTCTTTTTTCTGTTCTTTTTTTCTGTTTAAGTGAAAAAAAGAAAATATGTTAAACTTCCACATTGGTAGAATTATTTTCAAAAGACAAGGTAGAGAATGGCAAGATGAAATAATTTAAAGATATGACAAAACATTTTTTAATTAAGAAAAGCTTGAATGTGCAGAATAAAAAATTTTTAGAACCTAATACCATAAGTCCACAATTTAGGAGCGTTCAAGTTGCAAACTTTCACAGATACCATTGGACCTCACATTACAAACATTCACAAATTCAAACAAATCACAGAAGTAGCTTATGTGTTTACCTTACCATTTTAAGGAAGCTATAAAATTTTACATATTTTAATTAAATTATTTGTGTGTGTGTGTGATTTTATGCTTTACATTGTATATTTGTGTCAAAAGTGTATAAGACTCCACTTGTTGGACTCACAAAGGAGTTGGACTTACAAACATTGTCTCAGAGTAGAATTCCTTGGTAAGTTAGGAACTTACAGCATAATAAAAAGCATGGCTAGCCTTTTCAGAGAAAAAATAATTTCAAAGATGAAAATATAGTAAAAGGTACAAAAGACAGAGATTACTTTCATACTACTGACAATTTGAGAGAAGACTTCACATAAATAGCACTTAAATAAGGGGAGTTAACATCTTCAGAAAGGGGAAAAATATATAAACTATATAAATTTATCATTTATGACATAATTTAAATTTTGTGGGAAGGACAAAGAAATTTCAGCCAAAAAAACTAAGAGAGCTTTCACATATGTAAACACCAGCTATGAGAATATCTAATGGGAGATAAAAGCTTTATCACAGTAGCAACTAAAATAAAATAATCAGGCATAAGTTTAACAAGAACCATTTAAAGCATAGATTGAGCTCCCTAATGAAAAATTAAAATTCCCCAAAATTCAAAAGTTTTTGAGAACTAACATGATGTCACACATATAAAATTCCATACCTGACCTCATGTGACAGAATGCATTCAAAATGCATCTGCACTAAAAATACATAAAATTACTTCAGATATGTGTATAAGTTACATGTGACTTAACAGACTATTCCACCCAACAATGTCAGAATACATTCTTCTCAGCTGCACACAAGAATTCTCTAAAATAGACTACATACTAGCCCATAGCACATTCTAAGAAAATTTAAATGAACTGAAATTATCCTATGCCTATTATCTGATTATATTGCAATGAAGTTGGAAATTAATGACAAGAAAAACTGCAAAAGCTCCATAAATATATGGAAATTACATAGTACACTACTGAACAGAAAATGTGTCATGGATGAAATTAGAGATGAAATTAAATGATATCTACAATCAAATGAAAATACAAATACAACATACCAGAATATGTGAAACACAATGAAAACAGTTGTAAGAAGTAAAAATATAGTTGGGAATGCTCACATCAGGAAAATAGAACAAGCATGCATAAACAACCTAACGCTGCTCCTCAAATTTCTAGAAAAAAAGATGCCACACTGTGTTGTGCTATCCTTTGAAGCTATGATCAGACCACTGACCCTAGACCTGCAATGTTAGTGTAACACCAAAGTACTAAAGGCATCCAATTGCATTTCATCTAGATATCTATCATCACAGGATCTTTTTCTCCAGATAAGCCAGTCATCTATGGGGGGTGGGGTGGGGTAATTGGTATTCTTGTTTGCCAGCCTACATGCCAGAAGAGGCTAGGGTCTGGCTGTTCACAGTCTGGTGGTGGCCCATGCATGACATTGGTTCCCCAATTGGGCTTGCTTGCTGGTGTTTGGCCATGTTCTCTTTTCCTTTAGTCCACAAATGGCACTGACTCACAGGAAAAGCTGAGTCTGGCTGTTCCCAGTCCAGTGTTGACCTAGGCATGGTGCTGGTTCCCAGACTGGGATTACTGGCTGGTGTGACCTTGTTCTCTTTCCCTCTAGTCTAAAAATTGTAGGACTTCTTTATCTCTTTTCATCATTCTTGGTTTTAGGTTCACATTGTCTGCAAAGAAAATAGCTACCTCTGCTTTTTTCTGGGTTCTTGTTGCATGTAGTACCTGTTGCATGCTGACTTTTATGTTAGCTTCTTTTTTACTTAAATGTGTTTCTTGTATGCAGCATATTGTTAGATCTTGTGCATTGTCCTATTCTGCCAGATTATTTCTTTTGATTGGTCAATTAAGGCCATTTGCAATGATGACTATAACTGATATGCTTTTGCTTATCTTTGTCAAGTTATTTTCCTACCTTTGGGTGCCTAATTTTCCCCTTTGTTTAATTGCTTGCCCTGCTTGTTCATTCCTTTCCACTGTTGTTCTTGGAGTTGTGTTTATTTTCATCCTTATCCAGAATATCTTTCATAATCCTTTCTAGTGTTGGGTTGGTGGTTATGAATGTCAAAGGTACTTCTTTGTAATGAAGTACCTTATTTCTCCATTAATTTTGAATGATATTTTTTCAGGGTACATCAATGTGGGTTGGAAGCTGATCTCTTTCAGGACTTGAAAAACTTCACCTCAAAATTTTTGGCTTGAGGGTTTGTGTTGAGAAGTCTGTCATTATTCTAAAGGGCTTTCTGTTATGGGTGATCTGTTTCTTTTTTCTAACAACCTTTACTATTCTGTTCTTGCATTGAATCTTTAGGCTCTTAATTATTATATGTCTTGGTGGAGATTTATTTTGGTTATGGTTAATTGGAATTCTATATGCCTTTGTTATTTGTATGTCAGATTCCCTTTTCCATGCCTGGATAATTTTCTGCTATTGATTCTGCATATAGTTTTTATAATGTCATTTGCATTGAATCCTGGTTTTTCATTGACTCCAATTATTCTTATATTTCTTTGCATTGTCTTGAAGCTGTAGAATTGTTAATTACTGATCTTTGTCTATTTTCCAGATATCTTTTCTTTTATGATTACTAGTCACGAACCTTTCTTCAAGTTCTGAATTCTGTATTCAATTTCATTTAAGCAGTTTTGCTATTTTTAAATGTTATTAAAGGGAAAAAAAGCAAAACAGAAAAAAGGGTAGAAATAATATAGAATTTCAAAGAAAATAAACAGTAAGAAATCACTAGTTGATAAATTACATATTGTCATCTTAGAAATAGTTGTTCAAGTTACAAAAGTAAAGCATACACTCAAACACTGAGTCTACAAACAGTTCTGTTCAGTGATCCAACAATAATTTAGTAATATGGTTATCTATCTTACACACTTAAACATACATAGAGTTATATAATTTGGAGCAGTTTCTTTTCATCTTTTACAATTACAACTTTTACATTTTATTACTCCTACAGATCTTATTACTTTTTGCACTAGAGACACAATGTGATATTTGTAAATATGACTCATTTATTTCATTTTATGAGGATAGTCTCAAGTTGCCTCCATATACCTCTGAAGGCCTTAGGATCATCCTTTTTTATAGCTTAGTAATATCCTATTATATAAAAATACAACATCTTTTTAATCCACTCTGCAGTTGATGGGCATTTTGGTTGTTTCCAAGATTTAGCTATTACAAATCATGCTATGAACATGGGTGCACATATATTACTGTGATATGAACATATCAGTTCTTCTGGGAAAATACCCAGGAGGAGAATAGCTGGGTTGAATGGAACTTCCAATCCTAGTCTTCTAAAAAATCTCCATACTGATTGCAAAAGTGACTGCACCAGTCTGCACTCCTATCAACAGTGGAGAAGTGTTCCATTGTCCCCGCAGCCTCACCAACATTTGTTATCAGTTGATTTCTTAATGGCAGCTATTTTTTCAGAGTGAGTCGAACTCTCAAAGCTGTTTTTATTTGCATTTTTCCAGTGACCAGTGATGGTGAACATTTCTTCATGTATTTATTTGCCATTTGAATATCCTCATCTGAGAAATATGTGTTCATCTACAATGCCCATTTGTTGAAAGGATCTCTGAATTTGGGGGGCTTGGAGTTTTTCAATTCTTTACATGTTCTGGATATAAGTACTTTATCTGAGGGGATTCTGGCTAAAATTCTTTTCTTTTCCCTTTCTTGGTAATTTCTTCAAAGTGCAAAAATTTTTCAATAATATGCTATCCCAGTTGTTGATTCATTGAAGTGTTTCCCGTGCAGTTTCTGTTTTGTTCATGAATTCTCTGCCTATCCCTATATCTCCAAAATTTCTAGCTATCATGTCTTCAGTAGATTTAGTGTTTCTGTTTTAATATTTAGATCTTTGATCCATTTTGACTTCGTTTTAGTTTATGGTGATAAGTATGTGTCTAGTTTAGGTCTTTGGCATGTGGAGAGCCAATTTTTCCAACACCATTTATTAAAGAGGCTATCCTTCTTTGAATGAACCTGTTTAGCCCCTTTGGCTGAGTGTCTTTGTAGTTATGTTTACACTTCTAATCCTTTCCATTGATCCTCAAGTCTATTTCTTTGCCAGTACCATGCTGATTTTATTACTATGACTTAGTATTATGGTTTCAACTCAGAAACTGAGATGCCTCCTGCCTTGCCTTTGTTGCCTAGAATTTCCTTGGCTATTCAAGGTTTCTTTTGTTTCCAAATGAATTTTAGGAGTGCTTTCTCTAGAACTGTGAGTTATGTTAAAGGTATTTTTGATTGGTATTGCATTAAATCTGTATGACAGTTTTGGGAGTATGGTCATTTTCACAAAGTTCATTCTTCCTAGCCAAGAGCAAGGAATATCCCTCCATTTCCTAATATCCTCTTCAATTTTCTTTATTAGAAGAGCATAATTTTCATCATATAGGTCTGTTATGTTCTTATTTAGGTTGATTCCTAAGTATATCATTTTTTAGATGCTATTTTGAGAGGCAATATTTCCATAATTTCTCTCTTGGTGAGTTTTTTGTTTGTGTACAAGAATGCTATTGACTATTGAGAATTGATGTTGTATCCAGCTACACTGCTGAATTTGTACATTACTTCTATTAGTCTTTTAATGAAGTTTTTTGAGTCTTCTATATGGAGTATCATGTCATCTGCAAATAGTGATAATTTAACTTCTTCCTTTCCTATCTTTATTCCTTTTATTTCTCTCTCTTGTCTGATTGCCTTGCTAGTATTTCCAGAACCATATTGAATAGGAGTGGAGACAGTGGACATCCTTGTCTTGTTCCTGACTTTAAAGGGAAAGCTTTCAGTTTTTGTCCATTTAGTATAATGTTGGCTTTTGGTTTGTCATAGATGGCCTTTATGAGATTGAGGTAGACACTTGTATTCTGAATATCTGAAGGGTTGTTATCATAAACATGTGTTGGAGTTTATCAAAAGATTTTTCTTCATCTCTTGAGATGACCATGTGGTTTTTGTTTATGGCTCTGTGCATGTGGTGTATTACATTTATTGATTTGCATATGTTAAAATATCTCTGCATTCCTGGAATGAATCCCACTTGGTCATGATATATAATCTTCTTGATGATTTGCTGCATTCTATTTGCCAGTATTTATTGAGAATATTTTCATTACTGTTCTTTATTAAGGTTGGCCTATAGTTCTCTTTTTGGTTGGGTTTTTCTCTGGTTTTGGTATAAGAGTAATGCTTGCCTCCAGGAATGATTTAGGGAAGACTGCTTCCTTTTTAATTTCATTGAAGTGTTTTTGAATTATTAGTGTCAAATCTTCTCTAAATGTCTTGTAGATTTCAGCTGTGAGTCCATCAGGACTTGGGCTTTTCTGTGTTGGTAAGTTTTTAATTGTTTTAAATTTCAATAGCTGATACTGGTTTACTCAAAATTGCTGTATATTCTTGGTTGAGATTTGATAGTTCATATGTTTCCATAAATCTGTCCATTTCCAATGTGTTTTCTACTGTATATGAGTAGAGATTTTTTAAAGTAGGCTTTCATGATCTTTTGAATTTCCATGGCATCTGTAGTAATTTTACACTTTTCAGGCTTTATTGCGTGAATTTTGGTTTTTTTTTCTTTTTCTTGATAAGGTTTAGTAGAAGTTTACCAATTTTCTTTATTCTCTCAAAAAACCACCATTTGGATTCATTAATTCTTTGTATTTTTTTTTAGTTTCAGTTGCATTTATTTCTGCTTTAATCTTTACAATTTCCTCTCTTCTATGAGTTTTGGGTTTAACTTGCTTTTTTTCTAGAAGCTTGAGATGAAGAATTAGATTATTTGTGCTCATTCTGTTTTCTTGATATGATGATTTATTGCTAGATATTTCTCTCTTAAGTCCTTTTTCATTGCATCCCACAAGTTACAGTACATTGTTTCCACATTTTCACTGAATTATAGGTATTGCTTTATTTCTTCTTTAGTTGCATCTGTAAGCCACTGCTTGTTTAGAAGGTTGTTATTTTATTTCCATGTATTTATGCAGGTTTTGCAATTTCTTTTACCATTAATTTCCAATTTCAGTGCACTATGGTCAGATATTATGCTGGGGATAATTTCAATACATTTACATTTACTTAAGGATATTTTATGGGATAAATATTGTCTGTTTTAGAGAATGTCCTGTGTGAAACTAAGAAGAATGTGTATTCTGATGTGGTTGGGTGGATCCTTTTGAAAACATCTAGTAAATCTAATTGCTCACAGGTATGATTCAGTTCTATTATTTCTTTTCTGACTTTTTGTCTAGCTCATATATCTCTTTGTGACAATGGAGTATTAAGGTCCCCTGTAATAATTGTGTTCTTGTGTACTTGGTTTTTCATGTCCATTAGTATTGGTCTTATATAGTTGGTTGCTCCTGTATTTGGTGAATATGTATTTATAATTGTTAGTTCTTCCTCTTGAATTTTTCCACCATCTAATATGTAGTAACTTTCTTTCTGTCTTTTAATATTTTTAGGTTTGAAGTTCACATTGTCTGCAAGTAGACAATTGTGATACTTTTGTCTGTTTTTTTCTGGGTTCCTGTTGTATGTAATACTGTTGTCCATCCTTTGACTTCTAATCTATGAGTTTCCTTTTGGATCAGATGTGTTCCTTGTTACAACATACTGTGGTATCATGTTTCTTGATCCATTCTGTCAACCTGTTTCTTTTAATAGGTGAATTGAGGCCATTTACATTTATGGATATAGCTGATATGTACTGGCTTGACTTTGCTATATTATGTTACAGTTGTTTGCTTTCTTCTTTTCCCCCTTTTTAAATTGCTTTTCCTGCCTGGTGGTTTATTTTGTTATTGTACTGGAGATTGTGGTCATTTTAAGCTCTATCTAGTATGTCTTTGAATACTCTTTCTAGGGTTGGTTTGGTGGACATGAATTTCTTCAGCTGTTCTTTGTTATGGAAGTATCTTATTTTTCCATTAAATTTGAATGAAAGTTTTGCTGGGTACACCAGTGTGGGTAGAATGTTGCTTTCTGTTAGGGCTTGAAATACCTCACTCTAGGTCTATTGACTTGAGGGTTCATGCTGAAAAGTCTGCTGTGGTTCTAATGTGCCTTCCTTTAGAGGTGAGTTGTGTCTTTTCTCTAACAGCTTTTAGTATTCTGTTTTTACCTGGGGTATGTCTGTGATATTAATTATTATATGTCTGGGTGTAGATTTATGTTGGTTGTGACTTTTTGATGTGCTATATGCCTCACTTATCTGCATATCACATTTTTCCACTTGTTTCATAAATTCTCTGCTATTACTTCTGTGTATAGTTTAGTTATGTCATTTGCATTTACTCCTGCATCTGCACTGATGCCTATTAGTATTACATTGTTTCTCTTGGCATCATCTTGAAGATGCTGGATTGTCATTTTATGCTGCTTTGTTATTTTTAAAAGTTCTATCCTTTTATGATCACTAATTGAGATCCTGTCCTCAAGGTCCAAAATTCTATCCTCAGCTTCATTTAAATGGTTTTGCCAGCTTTCAATAGAATATTTTTTCCTTGGATGTCTGTTTGAATATGTTTCATGAATTCTGCTTGTTTTCTATATTGTTCATTCAAAGTTTCAATCAGCTTCCCTTGCTTCTATACTTCTTATCTCTTTCTCCTCTAGCTGTGCTGAGCAACTCCTTTACTAAGGTTGTTATTTCTGTCTTTACATGAGAAATTACTTCTAACTTGATTTCCTCTATAGCCTCATGGAGTTTTTTTTTTTATTTTACTTGCTATCTTTGCAGAGATTTCTGGTTTGTTACTTTTGAAGTACTTTATTTCAATGTCTCCTGTACTTGCTCCTGATGGACTAGATGTCTGATATTAAATTTTGCTTTTTCATTTTGTCATTTTCCCCTTTCAAGTTAATATTTGGTTCTTCAATCCCACTAGTGTCAACTGTTGGTTGTGTGTTTCTTGGGTTCCTACTGTAAGGTTACTGTTTGTCCCATTGCTGGGCCCCATGATGAAGATGTTGGCTAGTCACCTGAATTCTCCCTGTAGAGCCTGTTGGGTGGGTCCTATTTTCTTCCTAGGCTCACAAGCCTAGGAGTACTGCTGGAAATCAACCCATAGTTTCTGCTGTTATTATGTCTTACGGTTGTCCAGAGTCACCAGATCTCCATGTTTATAGTGTTTGTCTCAGCTGGGACCCTAGCATGTCTCTGGTTGTGCCACAGGCCCCCTTAATTTTCTCAAGGTTGGGGGAGGCCTTATTGGCACCCTCCTCACCCTTCCTGATATTCTCTGTGTGGAGGAGGGACTCACCCACCCACTTTCCAAGCTTAACAATGGCCTATTTCTGGAGGGGATTTTGCTATTGCTCCTATTTACCCACTGAAGGTGGAAAACTCTATTCCTATTTTAGGGGCAAACTCACCTCACTGATGGAAGCCTTCTGAGTTCTTCTGTTTGGATGAGGGGTTATTGAGTCTCCCCTTAATACTACATGGTTAATCCACTGCAATCCAACATTCTGGGGAGCAGTATGGGAACTGAAGTTGAACAGAAATACTAGGTCGAGGAAGTGGGGGTTCCCCAAAGGCAGTGGTGGGACTGTGGGGATGTATATCACTGGCTGGAGTTCCTAGGTCCTCAGGTGGTTGGCCAGGTCTGTGGGGACACATAAGGGGTCTGGTTCTGTCCCCAGCCCACCTGCACCATTGTCTGGAGCTCCTGGGTCCTGCAAGGTGGTCTTCTGGGAAGTCAGAGGTTGTGGGAGGTGCCCAGGTCTAGCATGGCCTCATGTGCACACTGGTTGGAGTTCCTAGGTCCTGACAGGTGGTCTGCCAGATGTTGGGAGTCACAGGAGTGGCCCAGGTATAGATCAGACCCATGCACCACTGGCTAGTGTTCCTGGGTCCTGTGAGGTGGTCTGCCAGGACATCAGGGGTTGCAGAAGGGGCCCGGGTCTAGTCTGGCCCCACATGCACTGCTGGATGAAGTTCCTGGGTACTGTGAGGTGGTCTGCCAGGAAGGCAGGGGTCGTAGGTGGGGCCTGGGTCTAGCTGGTGCCACATGCACCACTGGCTGGAGTTCCTGAGTCCCACAAGGTGGTCTCTGTTTTGGTGGTTTTAAATAAAATATTTAATTTTCTCGTTATCTATTTGAATCCATTTCATCCATTCTATTTATTTCTTATATTGATTGTTCATGGTTTCCATCCTCTTCCTATCATTACCTTCTTTTTATTTATCTCTGCTATAAATTTTCTGAGCAACTCCCTTATAAATCTTGACATTTCTTTCTTTTAACTGAAAGGTTAATTCTGCCCAGTCTCAAAATTTAATGTAGAAAAAGAAAGGATTGAGGATGTAGCTCTTTTGAAACCTTTGGTTCAACCTATACTACCACAACAAAGGGTGGGCTGTTAATGTCAACAAAAGCCCTTTTTTGTTTCCTACATATATACACTTTCTTAAAAAACATCCTTTTGGGGGCTGGGGATTTAGCTCAGTGGCATAAACATCTGCCTAGCAAGTGTGAGGTGATGAGTTCGATCCCCAGTACCACAAAAACAAACAAACAACAAAATCCCACATCAGTTTGAACTCAACAGGTGTTGAACTAAACATATGTTTTCAATTCTATTCCTCCATCTCAACTCAAGAGGTATTTCAAATCTGTTCCTCCACCTATGTTCAATATTTTTTTTCAAATCTGTTCCTCTATCTCAGGTTTTGTCCTCAAACTCTGGGTTTATGTATTCAGTTGTTTGCTAGAGATATCTCCCTGCACCTTGAAATGCTCAAAGCATTATCTTGTCCCAATATCTGTTCTTATTCATGATACATTGCTTAACTCAGTTACTAGCAACACCCTTTGCTCTACTAAACAAGCAAAAACTTTTGGAAGGATATGTCCAAACATGAATTCTGCACAAACCTAGCAGAACAGGACATTAATAATGCAATAATGAAAGTTCTTCAATAAAGACTTTTTAAAAATTTTTATATAATAAAGCAAAAGAGGACAGATCTAAGCAGATAAGAACAGAATAATATAAGTAACATTGCACTTCACAACAAGAAAATAGGATATTAATAGCAGCTATCATAATTATCTCTTTATTTGAAACAGTTGAGCTTAGCTTTACACACAATAATGTGAAACATAGCAAAATAGAATAAAACCACTCAAGAGAATGACAGCATTGCAAGGCATTCTGAACCAAATAACCAAAGATGAACAATGGCTACTATATTATCTCATTTTCCATAAAAAATTTGTTTATACTATCATATATATCAAAATCCAATAAGACACAACCTGATAGAACCAATGGTAGCAGAAAAACAAAAACAGTGTAGGACTTCAGAGCATGATGATATTAAATCAACAATGGCTTCCATATTGTCTTGTCTTCAAAGTAACTATTCATACCATCATGTATATTAAGATTAAAGAAAACAGAATAAAACCATTCTAACCAATGAATGAAAACATAAGACTTCAAAGCAATATAATGGTGAGCCATGATTACCATAAAATCTTCTGTACTCTTACCATTTCTTACACTAGGGAGACTATATGGTATTTATACATGAGTTTGATTTATTTCACTTATGAGTATAGACTCAAGTTGCATCCATTTATTTATAAATATTTCAATGTGATCATTCTTTATAGCTGAGTAGTACTCCATTGCATAAAAGTACCACAATTTTTTTATCCATTCCTCGGTTGATGGGCACTTAGGTTGTTTCCAATATCTGGCTATTACAAATTGTGCCACTGTAAACATGGGTGTGCATATATCATTGTGGTAAGATGTTTTCAGATCTTCTGGGAATATGCCTAAGAGTGGAATAGCTGGGTCAAATGGGACCTCCAACCCCACCTTTTTGAGAAACCTCTAGACTGACCTTCACAGTAGTTGAACCAGTCTACACTCCTACCAACAGTGCAGAAAAGTTCCTTTTTCCCTACAGCCTCTCCAGCATTTGATGTTGGTAGTTTTGTTGATCCTGGCCATTCTTTCTGGAGTAAGATGGAATCTCAGTGTGGTTTTAATTTGCACTTCTCTAATGACCAATGATGATGAACATTTTTTCATGTATTTATTTGCCATTTGCATTTCTTCATCTGAGAACTGTGTGTTCATCTCAGATGCCCATTTATGGATTAGGTCTTTAAATTTAGAGGGTCTTATTTTTTGTAATTCTTTATAAGTTCTAGACAGAAGTCCTTTGTCTGAGGGACAGTTCACTAAGATTTTTTCCCAGTTTGTGGGTTTTCTTTTCACTCTGTTGGAGATTTCTTTGGACATGCAGAAACTCTTTAATAAGAGGTGATCCCAGTTATTGATTCTGGGAAGCATTTCCCATGCAGTTTGGTTCTTGTTCATGAATTCTCTACCAAACCCTATGTCTTCAAGATTTCTACCTACTTTGTCTTCCAAAAGTTTTAGTGTTTCTGTTTTAATATTTAGATCTTTGATCCATTTAGATTTTACTTTAGTACATGGTGAAAGGCATGGGTCTTATTTTAGTTTTCAGCATATGGAAAGCCTGTTTTTCCAGCACCATTTATTAAAGAGACTGTCATTCTTCCAGTGAACAGGCTTGGCCCCTTTATCAAAGATAAGGTGGCTGAGTGTGTTCATAGTTGTATCCTCTAGTCTATTCCATTGATCTTCAGTTCTGTTTTTATTCCAATCATAAAGTCTTAAACTGATTAATTAAACAAAAATTGATATCCTCTGTCAAAGTATTAACCAGAGATATACTATTCTAGTTTGCACCTAAGTGGATGGCACTGTGTTTCCAAAACTTGCAAAATAGAATCACATTTTCAAATAAGACACATTGCTCCACTATTTTCTAAGGACTTCAGGAGGTAGTTCTCTTATGAATTCATTTCTAAAGTGTCATTGGACTTTTGTTTTTTAAATTTTATTTGAAAGAAGGTAAAATTAAACATAACAAAACAGAACACAACAGATCAAAAGAAAACAATGTAAGAGACACAGATTTCAGAGCAAGCCAACAGGAGATCTTCACTGTCTATCATATTGTCTCTAGTTTTCTTCTAAATAGTTGTCCATATCTTCATACACAGTGAGTTTATACAAAATGAAATAGTATTAGACTGATCAGAACAGGATGATGAAGGCATTTTAGGTCTTTAAAACCAGACAAAAGGGAAGTCAATAATGGCTGCCATAATGTCTCTCATTCTCTTCAGAATAGTTGCCCATACCTTCATATATCTTAAAATTAAACAATATAAAACAGACTATAATCATTCTGAACAAAGAAGAATGGTATTGCTGGATTTCACAGAATGATGCTACAGAATCAGTACTGGATACCTTGGTGCCTCTTTTTGTTCAAAGGAGATGTTCATTACATCAAGAATTATATAATTGATTTTCATAAACTGTTTAGGAGAAGGTCTATGCATGTATGAGTCTCCACATGTACACCTATACTTTCTGTATTACATGGAAAAACAAAGCAAAACAAAAGAATATAAAACAAATTCCTAGAAAAACAGTAAACAAAAAAGACAAATAACAATAGAAAAGAGCCCAAAACGCTGACAATATAGGCCTTCAAAATAGGTGATATGAGCATAACTAGGGTTGTTATTTTACAAAATGATGTTCAAGAGTTCCTCAGATCACTGTACAATAATAGGCAAAGTTGATCCAATTCTATAAATGTTAGCTCTTTTGTTCCAAGTACTGCTAGAATTTATAGCACAATCATCTTAGCTATCCTAAGTGTGTTTATATGATTTTAGACATTTTTTTCTTTTCCATTCCTTTTTCTTTTCCCTCACTTTCCATGAGATATTATTTTTTCAACTTATCATTTTATTGTCTTTATTGAATTTTTTGTGTCTTAAGTACTCTTACCATTTCTTACACTAGGGAAAATATACGGAATTTTCACATATGGGTTTGATTTATTTCACTTATCACTATGGTCTCAAGTTTCATCCATTTATTTATAAATATCTCAATGTGATCATTCTTTATAACAGAGTAGTACTCCATTGTATAAAAATACCACATCCATGAAACATGGAAATATAGGAAAATTACAAAATGAAAGACCAAAATGCAATCTCAAACCTCCAGCACATCCAAAGAAAGCCTAGTGCCAATGTACATACAAGAAAATACTAGTCCTAAACCTGAAATACCTGAAAAGATATCAACTGAAACAAAGAAGAAATATACGGGAAGCTATGAAGGAACTCAAATCAGAAATAATCCCCCAGGTGGAAGAAGAAATGACAAAAATAGTGACAGAAACACTGAACACATCTAAAGAAGACACAGCTAAAAAATTAGAGGAACAAAACAAAAAGATCAAATCCTGGAATGAATAATATAAGAAACAAAGAGAAAGAATGAAGCAGATTCAAAGAGATATACAGGAAACCAAAAATTCTATTGAAAGTTGTGAAAACCACCTCAACAAAAGTGAAGATAGAATTTCAGACCTTGAAGATAAGATAGCAGCAAGGGAACAGGAAAGGAAAATCTCCTAAAAATAACAAGGAATCAGGAAATAACAATTCAACATCTACAAGATGATGCAAAGAAAAACAACATAAGATTAATAGGTATAAATGAAAAAGAAGAGGACAACACAAATGATATCAAGAGGCTATTTACAGAAGTAATAGCTGAAAACTTCCCAAAAATGAAAATGGAAACTGATATATGGATTAGTGAAGCATAAAGAACTCCAAATAACCATAACTAAAACAAAACTACACCCAGACATATACTAATCACCATCCCAGAAATCCAACATAAGAACAGAATACTAAAAGCTGTTAGAGAGAAAAGACAGATCACCTATAAAGGAAAACCTATCAGAATCACAGCAGACTTCTCAACACAAACAATGAAGTCAAGATAAGCATGGAGTGAAGTGTTTCAGATCTTAAAGGAAAATGACTTCCAACCCACACTGCCGTACCCTGCAAAACTGTCCTTCAAAATGGATGGAGAAATGAGAAGTTTACAGAACAAAGAATAGCTGAGGAACTTCATGATCACCAAACTAACCCCACAAAGAATACTGACAGATGACATTCTATATGCATATAGGAAAAAACCAGTAAGCAAGATAGACAATTAAAAAGAGTGGAAATGTAAAGATACAATAGCAGAAAGATAATATGTCAAAAATAAACCAATATATAACAGTTATAACCATTAATGTAAATGGCCTCAATTCACCAATTGAAAGAAACAGACTGTCAGAATGGATCAAGAAACAATGTCCAAACATATGATGTCTGCAAGAAACCCATCTAACCCGAAAGGAAATTCATAGACTGAAAGTCAAAGGATGGAAAACAATACTTCATGCAACAGAAACTAAAAAAAAGTGGGGGTAGCTATGCTGTTTGCAGACAATGTGAACTTCAAACCAAGAATGGTCCAAAGAGATAAAGAAAGTCACTACATACTAGTTAGGGGAAAACTTCAAGAGGAAGAGATAACAATCTTAAATATATATGCATCAAATTCCAGGGCGCTCTTCTATCAAAGCAAGTATTAAAGGAAATGAAAAATCAAATAGGCAAAAGCACAATTATAACAGGAGAACTTAACATGCCATTGATACAAAGGGATAGATAAAGTAGACAGAAAATCAGCAAAGAAATAACAGAACTGAATCACACCTGGGAACAAATGGACTTGACAGACATATACAGAATATTCCATCCAACAACATCAGAATATACATTCTTCTCAATACTACATGGAACATTCTCTAAAATACACAATATAATAGCCCAAATAACACACCTAAGTAAATGAAAAATAATTGAAATTATCCCTTGCATGTTATCAGATCATAGAGCCATTAAACTAGAAATTAATGTTAAAAGAAACCACAAAAACCCCACAAACACATGGAAATTGAATAATACACTCTTGAGCAAACATGGGTCACAGAGGAAATTAAAGAAGAAATTAAACAATATCTACCATCAAACAAAAATACAAATACAAATTATCAGAACCAGTGGGATGCAATGAAAGTGGTCCTCAGAGGAACATTTGTTGCACTGATTTCCCACATCAGGAAAACAGAATGAACACAGATAATATACCTCAAACATCTAGAAAAAGAAAAGCAAGCCAAGCCCAAAGCCAAAAGAAGGAAGGAAATTATAAAGATGAGAGCAGAAATCAATGCAATAGAGACTAGGAAAACAATACAAAGAATCAATGAATCAAAAAGTTGGTTCTTTGAAAGAATAAATAAAATTGATAAGCCCCTAGCCAACCTTATTTAAAAAAGGAAATAAAAGACTCAATTTCATGCAATACAGAATGAAAAATGTGAAATCACTACAGACTGTGTAAATACAGAAGATCATCAACACCAATTTTGAAAACCTCATAGATTAGATAACACAGAAGAAATGGACAGATTCCTAGAAACATATGAACCACTAAAGCTGGATCCAGAAGATGTAAAACTGCTGAATGACCTAATTTGTATTAATGAAATTGAAAATGTAATTTTGTCCTTACCAACAAAGAAGAGCCCAGTCCCAGACAGATTCACTGCGTGCTATGTGCTTCTAAGCATTTTATTTTTTGCACGCTTTTGTGAAGGGTGCGGCTTCTCTTATTTCTTGCTCAGTGATTTTGTTGTTAGTGTATAAGAATGCTATTGATTTTTGAGTGTTGACATTGTATGCAGCTATATTACTGAATTTATTTATTACACTAGGAGTCTTTCAATGAGTTTTGGGGCTCTTCTATGCAGAGTATCATGTCATCTGCAATAATGATAATTTAACTTCTTTTTTTCCTATCCTTACTCCTTTTATTTTTCTGTTTTGTCTTACTACTCTGGCTAGTATTTCCAGCACTAGATTGAATAGGAGTGGTGATAATGGAAATCTTTATCTTGTCCCTGATTTTAGGTTAAAGGCTTTCAGTTTTTGGCCATTTAATATGATGCTAGCTGTTGGTTTGTCATAGATAGCTTTTATCATATTGATGTAAAGATCATATATTCCAATTTTCTGTAAGAATTTATCATGAATAAGTGTTGGACCTTATCAAAAGCTTTTTTTGCATCTATAGAAATGATCATGTGGTTCTTATTTTTGGCTCTGTTGATATGGTGGATTACATTTATTGATTTGCATATGTTGAACCATCCCTGCATTCCTTGGATGAATCCCACTTGGTCATGGTGTATATTCTTCTTGATGATTTGCTGCACTCTGATTGTCAATATTTTATTGAGAATGTTTCCATATATATATTCATTAGGGAAACTAGCCTGTAGTTCTCTTTTTTGGTTGTATCTCTTTCAGGTTTTGGTATTAGAGTAATATTTGCTTCTAGAAATGAGTTAGGGAGTAATGCTTCCCTCTCAATTTCATTGAAGAGTTTGAGGAGTGTTGGCATTAAATCTTCTTTGAATTTCTTGTAGAATTCCACAGTGAATCCATCTGGACCTGGACTTTTCTTTGTTGGTAAGGATTTACTTACATTTTGAATTTCATTAATAGAAATTGGGTTATTCAGTGGTTTTACATCTTCTTGATACAGCCTTAGTGGTTCATATGTTTCTAGGAATCTGTCCATTTCCTCCACATTATCAAGCCTATGAGAATAAAGATTTTTGAAATAGGTACTGATGATCTGTATTTCCACAGGGTCTGTAGTGATTTCACCTGTTTCATGCCTTATTGCATGAATTTGAGTTTTTGTTTCCTTTTTTTAACAAGGTTGGCTAGGGGCTTATTAATTTTATTTATTCTTTCAAAGAACCAACTCTTTGATTCATTGATTCTTTGTATTGTTTTCTTAGTCTCTATTGCATTAATTTATATTCTGACCTTTATAATTTCCTCCCTTCTTTTGGCTTTGGGCTTGGCTTGCTCTTTCTTTTCTAGATGTTTGGAGTGTAACATCAGGTTGCTTATTTGTGTTCATTCTGTTTTCCTGCTGTGGGAATTAACTGCAATAAATTTTCTTCTGAGAACTGCTTTCATTGCATCGACAGGTTCTAGTAATATGTGTTTGTATTTTTGTTTGCTTGTAGTTTTTTTTTATTTCTTCTTTAATTTCCTCTGTGACCCACTGATTACTCAGTAGTGTATTATTCAATTTCCATCCATTTGTGGGGCTTTTGCAGTTTCTTTTTTCATTAATTTCTAGTTTAATGGTTCTATGATCCAATAACATGCATGGGATAATTTCAATTCTTTTGCATTTACTTAAGCATGTTATGTGGGCTAGTATATGGTCTATTTTAGAGAATGTTCCATGTGCTGCTAAGAAGAATGTATATTCTGATGTTGTTTGGTGGAACACTTTGTATACATCCACCAAGTCCATTTGTTCACAGGTGGGATTCAGTTCTGTTTTTTCCTTGCTGATTTTTTGTCTAGTTGGTCTTTCCCTTTGTGTCAATGGTATGTTAAGTTCTTCTGTTATAATTGTGTTATTGCTTATTTGATTTCTCATTTCTGTTAATTTGTTTTTTATAGCTTGGTGCTCCTGAGTTTGATGCATATATATTTAAGATTGTTATATCTTCCTCTTGAAGTTTTCCCCTAACTAGTATGTAGTGACCTTCTTTAACTCTTTGAATCATTCTTGGTTTGAAGTTCACATTATCTGCAAACAGAATACCTACCCCTGCTTTTTTGGGGGGAGAGGGGAATCCTGTTGCATGAAGCATTGTTTTCCTTCTTTTGACTTTCAGTCTATGATTTTCCTTTTGGGTTAGATGGGTTTCACGTATACAGTAAATGGTTGGATTTTGTTTCTTGATCCATTCTGACAGTCTGTTTCTTTTAATTGATGAATTGAGGACATTTACATTAAATGGTTATAACTGATATATGTTGGTTTGCTTTTGACCTGTTATCTTTCTGCTGTTGTATCTTTACTTTTCCACTCTGTTTAATTGTCTGTCTTGCTTAGTGGTTTTTTCCCGTGTGTATCTAGAATGTCTTTAAGTATTCTTTGCATGGTTGATTTGGTAGTCATGAAGTTTTCAGCTATTCTTTGTCAGAGAAGTATCTTATTTCTCCATCCATTTTGAAGGACAGTTTTGCAGGGTACATCAGTCTGGGTTGCAAGTTATTTTCCTTTAGGATCTGAAATACTTCACTCTGTGTTCTTGATTTCATTGTTTGTGTTGAGAAGTTTGCTGTGATTCTGATAGGCTTTCTTTTATAGGTGATTTATCTCTTCTTTGCAACAGTTTTAATTCTGTTCTTATGTTCGATTTCTTGGATGGTGATTATTATATGTTTGGGTGTAGTTTTACTTTGGTTATGGTTATTTGGAGTTCTGTATGCTTCACTGATCTGTATGTCAGTTTCCCTTCCATATTTGGGAAATTTTCAGCTATTCTGTAAATAGCCTCTTGATATCATTTGTATTGTCACCTTCTTTTTCATTTATACCTATCAATCTTATGTTGTTTTTTCTTTGCATCATCCTGCAGCTGTTGTATTGTTATTTCCTGATTTCTTGTTATTTTAAAATGATTTTTTCCTTTCCTTTTCACTAGCTTCAATCTTGTCTTCAAGGTGTGAATTTCTATCTTTACTTTTGTTCAGGTAGTTTTCCCAACTTTTGATCAAATTTTTTATTTCTTGGATATCTCTTTGAATCTGCTTCATGATTCTGTTTTTTTTTCTTATATTGTTCATTCAGGGTTTCTGCCTTTTTGCATTGTTCCTCTAATATTTTAACTATGTCTTCTTTAGATGTGTTCAACCTTTCTTTCACTACATTTATCATTTCTTCTTTTACCTGGGAGATTATTTCTGATCTGAGTTCTTTGATAGCTTCCTTGAATTATTTCTTTACTTCAGTTGTTATCATTTCAGGAATTTCTGGTGTCTGGCTTACATTTTCTTCTTTGTCCTTGTCTCCTAGGTTTGATTGGGTTGTGCTAGAAGTTTGAGGTCATATTTTTCTCTTTTGTTTTGTCATTTTCCTATATTTCTGGGTTTCAACTGATTTTCCAAAGCTTTCCCTGTGTGCTGGGAATCACCTGGCTCACTTTTGGCTCCTGGGACCAACTTTAAGCAACTGCTAGCTGCCTGGAGGTCACTGGGAATGGCCCAGTTAGGCCTGCAGAGACCTCCTCTGCACCCTCCAGTGATTTGGGATGCAGAACACAGTCTTACCACCTTGGAGGGAAGTTGCAAAGCTTCCCCAGGCACTAGGATTCAACTCGTGCATGTTCAGCTCCTGGGACTGAGTTCAGGCCTCTGATAGCCACTTGGAGGTCACTGGGTGGCATGGTTAGGCCTGTGGGACCACCCATGCATCCCCTGGTGATTTGGGACTCTATACCACCTTGGAGCCATGTTGCAAAACTTCCCCATGCATTGGGTTTCAACTCACCAATTTTTGGCTTCCGGGACTTTATTCAGGCTCTTCTAGCTGCTCATTGGACTTTTGAACATTCAGTCACATTCCCTTTATCTCCACCCTTTCCCCACACAATTGCCAGTGACACAAGTTATAAAGTAACCATAGTTACCTGCTTAAAACACTTCTATAAAGTACCATTTATAATACACCAAGTTTCTTATTTTTGGCAAGTAAACTTAGTTAATGTTCCTGTTCCTTCCCAATATTTCCCACCCTATAGAAAATGAAGTACTTGATGGAGTTGATAACATACTACCCCAAAATATGTCACCTTGCCATTTGAGAAAACGGCAGAAGCAAAATGGATTCACTCTGCCTTTCTCCTTTAAAGCAGATCAGAAAGTCCTTGCTTGAGATATATTATCTTGCATTATTCTGTGCTCTCCAGAACTAACAGGATATATACAGTATATATAAAACTGCCTTATGTAATTATGGACACCAATATATCCCATATTCTGAGTGCAAGATGAAAAACCAGGGAAGCCAGTAATATGATTCTTTCTGGAGATGGGGCTTATGAAAAGCTGTTGGATCATGAAGGTGTTTACCAGCTGAATGGGCTATTGGGATGTAGAGCTTAACTTAGAGCTTATTTTAAGGAAGCAGGTCACTAAAGGTATAACCTGAAAGAATGCATCTTCTCCCTATCCACCTCATCTCTCTCCCCTCTCTTTCCTCCCTCTTTTCCCCTCCAACTCTTCCCTTTTTCTTTTCACTCTACTCCCCTTCTCCTCTCCCCTTTCACCCTCTTTTCCCTTACACCCTTACTTTGACTCTACTCTCTCACTTTCTCTCATTTCTCGCTGGCATGAGGTGACTATCTTAATCTGCCATGCCGTACTCCTTCTGTGGTTCTCCCTTGCCACACAGCTAAAGCAATGGAACCAGATAACAATAGAACAAAAGCTTTGAAATCATAAGCCAAACTAAATCATTCCTCCTTTAAATTCATTTTATCAGGCACTTTGTCACAGTGAAGGAAATTTAACTGACATGACCAAGGTAACCATGGTATAACTCTTGATCCTAGGCTAAAGACCTAATAAACTGTTGGATGGCATTTATAAGATCCAAAATCCAAAGGCCCCAAAATGGAGCTCTGATGTTTGAGGACAAAAGATGATGAGGTCCTAGCTCTAGAAGACAGAATCTGCATCTTTCTCTGCCTTTTTGTTCTAGCTTGGCTGTCAGCAGATTAGATGATATCTACCCACTTTAATGAAGGTGGATCTTTTTTACAAAGTCCACTACTTCAAATATAACCTCTCTCAGAAACACCCTCACAGGTGTTCCAAGTAATAATATTTTATCAGCTATTTGTGTATTCCTTAAGCCAGACAAGTTGATACCTAAAATGAACCACCATACCTCACTACACCTGGAGGAAAGAAATATCCTTATCTCTGAAAGCACAGAGACATTAGATATAATCTAAACAAACAGATCTTGCTGTTTGTTTGATTAAAAGGTATCACTGCAGCATACCTTTTAATCCTCCAAGTCTATTTCTACAGGATTTATTCCTCAAACCTAGGATAAAAATGTACAAGCTCAACCATTTTTTCAGTACTTTATTTCCCTATGAAGGATCCTATATCATATAAAACTTTTACCAAATAAATTTGTTTTTCTCCTGTTAATGTGTCTTTTGTTATGGGGGCTTCAGCCATGAACCAATCCTTGACTAGGGAATAAGGTATTTTTTCATTCCCTGCACTGTTATAGTTCACTGAGCATGATCCAGCAATTTTCTCTTTACAATTATCTGCTGAAATTTCACACATGGTATATTATGCAAAACAATAATAGGATCCACGTGCTGAACTAGATTTTAAAATCTAACTGAGAAACCAATAGTGATGCTTTACATAATTACCAAACAACATAAGATTATTAGACTCATGGGTAGATCTATTTTCCAGTCATTGGTGCCTTGTTAGTTGAATCCTGTGTGTCTAAACAATAAGTTGCAAAGGCTTGTCATCTGTTTGATTAAAAAAAAATGTTTACCATGTTGGTGGCATGATGACATGTACTTGAAATTCCAGCTACTCCAGAGGGTTAGGAAGGAAAATACCAAATTCAAATCTTGCATTGGTGAGACCTTGCCTCAGTGTCAAAAACAAAAGAGCTAAGGATGAGCTCAATGGTAGCACACCCCTGGGATCTATCCCAAGCACAACAGAAAAAAAAATCAACATTATGTATGCTCTCTTTTTTTTCATAACTAGCTAAAAATCTATTCTTTGGCAAAATATCACTTTATGGACTTTTCCTTATTACAAGGAAGTCATATTGATATTAAAAACCCTGATAACTGATTATTTTAAAATTAAGAATTGTGTTCTTCAGAAGCTATCATTTAGAGAATATAAAAGCTAAGTGCACTGCTACATGCCTATAATATCAGCATTTAGTGAGAATAAAAGAAGAGGATTGCAAGTCTGAGTCCTGCCTGAGCAATTTAACAGGATCCTGTTTGAAAAAAAAAAGAATATAAAGGAAAGTACAATGTGGTATATACAAGTGTGGTATATTCAGATATTCATAAAATATATAACTGACAAAGAGATTGTATCCAGAATACACAAATAAGAAAAAGTCAAGGTGAATCAAATGAATCAAAAATAGACCAAGATTTAATGCCATAAACATAAGATAAGATTAGTAATATTAATAAGAAATCAGAAAAGCTGATTTAGAGGAGAAGTGAGGGAGGTAGGAGAGAAAGAGGAGATTTTAAAAAATAATCAAGCTATGTTATGTAACCACTCCCCAAGATAATTGTAAGACGTATGCATTATACAAATGTACTAATAAAAAGTAAATTACCATTTAATAAAACAGGAAATTAAAATAACCAATAAACATGAAAAGATATTCAATACAATCCACAATGATAGATCCACAATGTACCATTTTGCTTAAAATTTAGCCCGCCAGAACACCTAAAACCTGCTAAAGTTTGTCAGCAGCTAAAGTGAGTGAAAACATGGAATAAAAATTACCATTTAGGCATTGTTTTTGGAACCGTGAAGCTGAACTGCCACTTTGGAATCCTGTTTGCTCAAATTTATTAAAGATGAATATATATATATAAGCCAATGACCTAATGATATTATTCATGAGAAAAAATCCATTGGAAATATATATATGGAAGTGCATAGACATGGACAAGAATTTTCTTAAAGCCCAAAATTGAAAGCAAAGAAAATTTTTCCCAATAGTGAAATGAATAAATGAATTGTGGACATCTTCTTGGTGTGGAATACTATACTGCAGTGAATATAAGCAACACACAACAAATTAATTTCAAAAATGTAGTACTGAATGAAAAATCCAGACACTAAAGAAAGCAAAGAATTCTATTTTAAATACATTTCAGAGGGATATCAAACTGACTATACATACATACGGCTTTCTTCTGAGTCAATTATATATATATATATATATATATATATATATATAATATTTATAAGATAAAGCAAGAAAATTATGACCACAAAAATCAAGAGAGTGGTTATTATATTCCCAATATCAAATATTGTAATCTCCTTTCTAATCTTCCTCACAATCTAGAAATTTATATTTTATCCCATTGAGACATTATTGGAATCCCAGCAAGTTAATTCCAATATATCACCTCCAATGCAATCCAGTACAGGAGTAAAGATACCATGACATACTCAAAGTTAAGGGCAGCCAAAGGGTCCTAAGCCTGATCCCAGTGAGGGTACACAGACAAAGGCCATGACCCGAGGCCTCTACCATAATTTATTATCTTGTGAAGAAGGGGGTGGCTCAAACAGGAGTGAGAGTGAGGATGCTGAATAACTTGATCTGGCTAGCCAGCTGGGGAGACAAACATCCTTGCAATATGCAGAAAGAAAGAAAATGGACATTGTTGTTTCAGTTTCAGATATGTGAAATTTTGTGCCCTGGGTACTCATAGCCTCTTTATTTCAGGGCTCAGACTCAGCTGAAATTCCTGGAGTTAACTGGCTCTGCCATCTCACTGTGTGTATATCTTTTTTTTTAAAGAAAGAATAAAAAAAACCAGAGCAGATCAGAACAAAACAATGCAAGCAATGCAGGATTTCAAAACAAGACAATAGGAAATCAACAGTGGCTACCATGTCTCTTGCTTTCTTCAAGATAGTTGTTCATATCTTCACACACAATGAATACAAACAAGACACAATAGTATAAAACTGATCAAAACAAAAGAATGAAAGCATTACAGGTCTTCAAAACCAGACAATAGAAAAATCAACAATGGATGCCATGTCTCTTGTTCTCTTCAAAATAGCTGTTCATACCTGTACTCATATTGAAATCAAATAATACAAAACAGACTAAATAAAATCAAAGCAAAGAAAAAAAAGTATTACTGGAGTTCACAAAAAGATGATAGGAAATCAGCAATGGCTAACATAATGCCTCATTTTCTTCAAAGTAGCTATTCATACCATCATACATAATAAAATCAATTTTTATAAATTCTTTAGGAGAAGTTCTAGGCATCTATAAGCCTATACATGCACATCTATCCTTGCTGTATTAGAACAAATTGTGAGAAAAACAAGAAACAATAGAGACAAATAAATGCCAATAACAAAGTGCCACAAATAATGACAATATAGGCTTTCAAAACAAGGTGGAAAGAACATAACTAAAGTTGTTATTTTGCATAGAGATCTTCAAATGTGTTAGTAAGATTGCCAGATATAAATATGCAAAATTGATCTAATCCTATGAATATTAACTTTTTTGTTCCAAGAACTAGTTGAATTAGTAGCATAATCATCCTAGCTATTTTAAGTGTGTATGTACAAATTTATATCTTTTTTCTTTTCTCTTCCTTTTTTATCCTTTTCCCTGAGTTATTTTTCCCCTTTAGGCAGTTTCTTTCACAATATTTAATGAAGAATTTGTATCTTATTTACTCTTTTAGTTTCTACACTAGGGAAACAATACAGTATTTACACATGTGAGTCTGACTTATTTCACTTATGAGTATGGTCTCAAGTCACATCCATTTACCTATAAAAACCCCAGTGTGCTCCTTCTTTGTAGCTCAGAACTATTACATTGTATATAAAAAAACATTTTTTATCCATTCCTCAGTTGATGGTCACTTAGATTGCTTCCAAGGTTTGACTATTACAAATAGTGCTGCTATAAACATGGGTGCACATATATCTTGTGGTATGATGTTTTCAGTTCTTCTGGGAATATGCTCAGAAGTAGAATAGGTGGGTCAAATAGCACTTCCAATCCCAGTTTTTTGAGGAACCTCCAGACTTATTTCCACAGTGGTTGCACCAGTTTAAACTCTCACCAACAGTGCAGACAAGTTCATTTTTCCCTGCAGCCTCTCCAGCATTTGTTTTTGGTGGTTTTCTTGAACCTGGCCATTCTTTCTGGAGTGAGACAGAATCTCACTGTGCTTTTAAGTTATTTTTCTCTAATTACCAATGATGCTGAACATTTTTTCATGTATTTATTTGCCATTTATATTTTTTCATATGAGAACTATATATTCATCACAGATGCCCATTTTTGGTTTCAGTCTATGAATTTTGGGGCCTGATTTTTTTTTAATTCTTTAAATGTTCTGAATAGAAATCTTTTGTCTGAGGGACAGTTGACTAAGATTTTTCCCAATTTCTTTTCATTCGGTTGAAGTTTTCTTGTCACAAGCAAAAATGTTTAATAACGTGAGGTCCCAGTTATTCATTCTGGGAAGTATTTCCCGTGCAATTTGATTTTTGTTCATGAATTTTCTCCTGACCCTTATGTCTTCAAGATTTTTACCTACTTTGTCTTCCAGTAGATTTACTGTTTCTGTTTTACTTTTTAGATCTTTGATACATTTTGACATTAGTTTAGTGTAGGCATGGGTCTAGTTTTAGTTTTTTTAGCATATGAAAAGCCAGTTTTTCCAGCATCACTTATTAAACAGGCTATCTTTCTTCCATTGAATGTGTTTGGCCCTTTTGTAAAAGATGAGGTAGCTGAGTGTGTTTGTAGTTGTGTTGTATCTTGTAATCTATTCCATTGTTCTTCAGGACTGTTTTTATTCTAGTACTATGTTGATTTTAATACAGTAGCTTTGTAGTATAACAGGGATTATACTACAGGGATTGTGATGATATCTGCCTTTTTTTGTTGCCCAGAATGGCCTTTGCTGTTCTAGGTCTCTTCTGGTTCCAGATGTATTTTAAGAATGATTTCTTAAAATTCAGGGATTGTGATGATTTCTGCCTTGTTTTTGTTGCCCAGAATGGCCTTTGCTGTTCTAGGTCTCTTCTGGTTTCTGATGTATTTTAAGAATGATTTCTCTGGATCTTTGAGTTATGCTAATGGTATCTTGATTGGAATTCATTATATCTGTATAAAAATTTGGGGAGAATGCACATTTTCACGTTTGTTCTTCCTATCCATGAACAAGGAATGTCTTTCCTTTTTCTGAGATCCTCCTCAAATTCTTTTTTCAGAGTACTGTCTCACTGACTAGATCTTTTGTTTCCTTTGTTACACTGATTCCTAAATATTTTATTTTTGGGGGGATGTTATTGTGAAGGATATGGTTTCTCTCATTTCTTTCTCATTGAGTTTGTTTATTTGTGTAGAGGAATGCTACTGATTTTTGAGTGTTGACTTTGTATCCAGCTACATCACTGAATTTGGTAATTATACCTAGAAGTCTTTCAATGGAGTTTTGGGAGTCTTCTATCTAGACTATTATGTCATCTGCAAATAACAATAATGTAACTTCTTTTCCTATCCTTATTCCTTTTATTTCTCTATTTTGTCTAATTGCTCTGGCTAATATTTCCAACACTATATTGAATAGGAGCGGTGATAATGGATATCGTTTTCTTGTTCCTGATTTTAGAGTAAAAGCTTTAATTTTTTTATCCATTTAATATGGTGCTGGTTGCTAGTTTCTTATTGATGGCTTTTATCAGACTGAGATAAAGACCATCTATTCTCATTTTCTGTATGGCTCTTATGAGTGAGTGTTGGATCTTATAAAAAACTTTTTCTGCATGTCTTGAAATGATCATGTGAATCTTATCTTTGGCTCTATTGATATGGTAAATTACATTTATTCTTTTGTGTATGTTGAATCATCCCTAAATTCCTAGGATGAATCCTACTTAGGAATTGTGTATGATCTTCTTGATGACTTGCTGCATTCTGTTTGCCAGTACTTTATTGAGGACTTTTTCATCTATGTTTATTAGTGTGATTGGCCTGTATTTCTATTTTTGGGTTGGGTCTTTCTCTGGTTTTGTTATTAGGGTAATACTTGCTTCCAGGAATGAGTTAGGGAGACTTGCTTCCCTTTCAGTTTCATTGAAGAGTTTGAGGAATGTTGGCATTAAGTCTTCTTTGAATTTCTTGTAGCATTTGACAGTGAATCCATCAGGATCTAGGCTTTTCTTTGTTGGTAAAGTGTTAATTACATTTTCAGTTTCATTGATTGAAATTGGATTATTCAGCAGTTTTACATCTCCTTGATCCAGCTTTGATATTTCATATGTTTCTAAGAATCTGTCCATTTTTTCTGTGTTATGGAACCTGTGAGAGTAAAGGTTTTCAAAGTAGGTATTGATTATCTTCTGTATTTCCACAGGGTCTCTAGTGTTTTCACCCTTTTCATTCCTTATTGCATGAATTTGAGTTTTTCTTTCCTTTTTAAAATAAGGTTGGCTAGAGGCTTATCAATTTTATTTATTCTTTTAAATAACCAACTCTTTGATTCATCAATTCTTTCTATTATTTTCTTAAGTCTCTACTGCATTAATTTCTGCTTTGATCTTCATAATTTCCTCCCTTCTTTTGCCTTTGGGCTTGACTTGCTCTTATTGTTCTAGATGTTTGAGGTGTAGGTTGTTTATTCATGCTTGTTCTATTTTTCTGATGGGGGAATTCACTGCAAAATTTCCTCTCTGAAGACTGCATTCATCATATCCCACTGCTTCTAGCAAGTTGTATTTGGGCTTTCATTTGCTTATAGATATTGTTTAATTTCTTTTTTAATTTCCTCTGTGACCTATTGATTGTTCAGGGGTGTGTGCTTATATCTTTTACAGAGAGCACTATGCGAGGAAACAGGAGACTGTCAGAATAGCCCCAAAGATTACATATCAGTACTTCAGCTGGCCTTATTTCCATTGCTTAGAGCCAATTGAAGAGAAAAAGCTGTGTCATACCCAGCTCTGTACATGTCAGTATCTGGAAATAAGACTTGATTTCACTAATATTGACACAGTTGTTCTGCATTCAAGAAGTGCCCATGTAGTGTTCTACAAGTGGTTACTTGGGAAGGAATGAAACTGTGATTAGAAAGGCAGGAAGGCATATGGAGTCATGGCAAGGATATGCATCATGTGTAGATGTTCTATTCTTTAACTTAAATCTTGATTGCATTGGCATTAATTAAATAATAATAATTTTGAACAGTATATGATTGTTCTATGTACTCTGAAAGTTTGTATTTTTACCTCACAGTAAAGAAGTTTCAAAAAACCAATACCTGAGTTCTACCCTAATCCCATTATATTAGAGTTTCTAGGTGAACATGGGGCATCTATATTGTTAAAAGATTTTTATGTGCCTCCAGTAAGAAGGCAAGGTTGAGAAACTGATTAAACTTTCTTAAAGGTTAGCTTTTCATATTGGATATTATGCTATTGGATATTATGCTATTTTGGGAATTAGTTCTCTGGTGAGATCTGTAATACATTCATTCCATAATGTTAATGAAAATCTTTTTTGTGTTTATTGTGTACCTTTTAACACATTTGTGTTATGCATACACCTTGAGAGCAGGAGTCAATGCTGTCTACTCTGATATGTCCAACACAGTACTTACTGGTGAACTAGTTTAATATTTATTTAGAATGTCCCTCAAAGCTTATTATGAAGGAACTGGGGGGTGTCACTCAGTGGTAGAGCAAGTGTTTAACATGTGTGATGTCCTGAGTTCCACTGTCAGCACACACTTGCACACACACAAAATTGCATACCAAATATGTAATTAAACTTAAGGAGCAGATCATTGAGGGAAACATTGAGGGAAATAGTGAAATGGGAGAACCAGCAATTCAGGAAATTGTACCCTCCTCTGCCAATTTCTTTCTCCTCTTTGAAGAGTCATTTGGCAGAAAGACCCAGCTCCTGGAATGATAGTATCTTCCAGCTTCTTCCACTAGACAGGATTTCACTCTCTTAGCTTTCTGCCTGCCTCTTATAAGAGCCAATCAAAACAAAACCATGGCAGAGAAACAGAGATTCAAAGGGACTCAGAGGTATAGTTTCAGGAGAAAGGTCTTAAGGTTCTAAACAAAATATATTCAAAAGTCCATCATTGGAACCTTTAGGAGTAAAGTTGTTGCCTATCATCTACAGATCTCTTCATGGGTATGCTTCAAAAGGATCCTTTCCTCACACCTTAAAATATATTGTGGCCCAGAACACAACTGGTCAAAATCCAGAGAGGCTTCATGACCAAGGACCCTCTCTAGGTGTAAAACTTTCTGTTCAGAGGAATTTGCTCAACTAGTAGGAGCTGTGATGTTATTGAGCAATCAGAATATTGCTTTGGTTTGGATTTGGCTTGTCCCTCAAAGATTTTCATGTTGCAAATTTGTTTCCCAATGTAACAATATTGAAAAGTGGTGAAATCTTTAAGAGAATGGGGTTAGTGGATGTTGTTGGGTCATAACTGCCCTCATGAAGGGATTTATGCTGTTCTCATGAAGTCAGTTAGATCTTGCAGGATTAGTTCCTACAAGAGTGGATTGTTACAACATAGCAAACCTATAAATTTTTTGGTCTCTCTTCCTCTGTCTCTGTATGTTTTCTTACACACATGCATCATTGCCATCTATCGTAATGTGATATGGCTAGAGGACCCTCACCAGAGGCCTGTTGACAGGAAAATGTCACTCTCCAAAACTGTGAGCCAAAATAAACCTCTTTTCTTCACACAGTTCTCAGCCTCAGGTATTTTATTATAGCTACACAAAATGGGCCAAGATAGATATATAACTTATTCTTCCAAAATAAATGCCATTTGCATTTTGGCAGCTGCTAGAAAGTTCAGACATTTGGAATAGTATGGAGAATTCATGAAATATTTTGTTGGGAGGGATTTGGATCCCTCAAAACCACGCTATATAACTCTGGGCTCCAACAGGCTGATTCCACACTTTGAAAGCTACTGCAGAAGAGTCAGATCGCTCTACAAAACCAATATGTAAATGACCTACCTCTTAGTCTGTACAATAGAATCATTCCAACTTTTCACATTCAGCTTGCTTGAACCTCTAATAATATGGATCATCTCATCTCTTTCCATGCCTTTGTCCCTACCTAGAATTGACCACCTGTCTCCTCCCCTGTATCCTGTCCTTATACAAATATCTTTATATGAACAAATTCTAGGCCCTTTCATAAAATCCTACAAACCTTCACTGATTTCCTTCTCTGAATTCTACAGCTTTTATTGTCTAATTATTTTGTCCAGCACTCCAGAGAATATAGGAGAAAATTATGCTTTAATAAGAAATACACATCTAGAAAAGGAGGTAAGCAAACTTTTTTTGGTAAAAAGACAGACAATAAATATTTTAGGCTACAAGAGACATAATGTCTCTGTTGGAATGAATTGGTCTAGTGGCAATATGGCTGTGGAAGCAGACATACACAATTGGTAAATGAGTAGGAATCATTGCATTTAAATAAAATTTATTTATAAAAATATGGGATTAAATCTGGCCTGATAGTTTTAGTTTGCTAATCCTCTGGACTAGTTGACATCCCTCCAGGTTCTGATTCTATGGCAGCTATGTTACAACTCTGTAAAAATTTAGATAACTGACAGCAGTGCAAAATAATTTTTATTTATAGACTTACAAGTGCTGCGCTATCTGGTAGACTTTGGGAGGAGAGAAAATACTAACATTGAAGTAATGACCTTCATTCTGAGATACATTACCTGTCCTTGTTGTATTTTTTTCTTTGCATTTTAAAAATTGTATTTAAAGAGAAGAAAAAATAAAACAGAAAAAAGGATAGCAATAATACAGAATTCTAAAAGAAAGAAAAAAAAGGAAAATGAGAAAAAGCCCCACTAAGAAATCAATAGTTTATAAATTACATACTGTCATCCTGGATGTAGTTGTTCAAGTTACAAAGTTAAAGGTACATAGTAAACATTCAAGCAGTCAGACTACAAACAGTTTTGTTCAAAAATATAACAAAGATTCAGCAATATAATCATCTATTTTACACACTCAAACATACATGCAGTTATATACTTAAAGCACTTTCTTTTCCTCTCATTTTTACAATAGCAATTACATATTTTGGTTTTATTACACTTGTAGTTCTGATTTACTTTTTACACTACAGACACAATGTGATATTTATAAATATGATTCTTATTTATTTCACTAATAAGGATAGTCTCAAGTTGTCTCCATTTACCTATGAAGGCCTCAAGATCATCCTTTTTATAGCTGAGTAATATTCCATTGTATAAAAATGCCACATTTTTTTCATTCACTCTGCAGTTGATGGGGATCTTGGTTATTTCCAGGATTTAGCTATCACAAATTATTCAGCTATGGACATGAGTGCACATATATCACTGTGATATGAACTTTTCAGTTCTTTGGGGAAACTACCCAGGATGGGAATAGCTGTATTGAATGGGGCTTCCAATCCTAGTGTTCTGAGAATTCTCCGTATGGAGAATTCCCACCAAGAGTGGAGCAGTGTTCCTTTTTCCCCACAGCCTCGCCAACATTTGTTACGAGTTGATTTCTTAATAGCAGCTATTCTTTACAGATTGAGGTGGAATCTCAATGTTGTTTTAATTTGCAATTATCAAATGACCAGTGATGGTGAACATTTCTTCATGTATTTATTTGCATTTGTATATCTTTCTCTGAGAACTGTGTGTATATCTCAGATGCCCATCTTTGGAGAGGGTCTTTGAATTTGGGGCTTAATGTTTTTCAATTCTTTATATATTCTGACTATAAGTCCTTTGTCTGAGGGGTTGCTGGCTAAAATTCTTTCCCAGTCTGTGGGTTTTCTTTTCACTCTGTTGGTGATTTCCTTTGAAGTGCAGAAACTTTTCAATAACATGAGATCCCATTTGTTCATTCTTTAAAGTGTTTCCCGTGTAGTTTGCTTTTTTTTTTCATGAATTCTCTGCCTACACCTATGTCTCCAATACTTCTATCTACCTTGTCTTCCAAAAGATTTAGTGTTTCTGTTTTAATATTTAGGTTTTGATCCATTTAGACTTTAGTTTTCTGCATGGTGATAGGCTTGGATCTAGTTTCAGTTTTCAGCATGTGGAGAGCCATTTTTTCCAACACCATTTATTAAAGAGACTATCCTTCTTCCAGTGAACATATTTAGCCCCCTTGTCAAATATCAGGTGGCTGAGTGTCTTTGTAGTTGTGTTTGCATCTTCTAATCTGTTCCATTGATCCTCAGGTCTATTTCTTTGCCAGTACCAAGCTGATTTTTTCACTGTGGCATTATAGCACTGTTTCAAGTCAGGAATTGAGATGCCTCCTGACTTGCTTTTGTTGCCTAGAATTGTCTGTGCTATTCTAGGTTTCTTCTGTTTCCAAATGAATTTTAGTAGTGTTTTATCTAGATCTGTGAGGTATGTCAATGGTATTTTGATTGGGATTGTGTTAAATCTGTATAACAGTTTTGGGAGTATGGCCATTTTCACAATGTTGGTTCTTCCTAACCAAGAGCAAGGAATATCCTTCTGTTTTCTAATATCCTTTTCAATCTCCTTTATCAGTGTAGTATAATTTTCAGCATATAGGTCTTTTACATTTTTAGTTAGGTTGATTCCTAAGTATTTCAGTTTTTTAGATGTGAATGTAAAGGGTGATATTTCCATAATTTCTCTCTCAGTGAGTTTTTTGTTTGTGTACAGGAATGCTATTGATTTTTGAGAACTGACTTTGTATCCAGCTACACTGCTGAACTTGTTTATTACCTCTAGTAGTCTTTTAATGGAGTCTTTTGGGTCTTCTATATAGAGTATCATGTCATCTGCAAATAGTGATAATTTAACTTCTTCCTTTGCTATCTTTATTCCTTTTAATTAGCACTCTAGTCTCACTGCCCTGGTTAGTGTTTCCAGAATTATGTTGAAAAGGAGTGGTGATAGTGGATATCCTTGTGTTTTTCCTGATTCTAAAGTGAAATCTTTCAGTTCTTGTCTATTTAGTATAATGTTGGCTGTTGGTTTGTCATAGATGGCCTTTATAAGGTTGAGGTTGACACCATGTATTCCAAGTTTCTGAAGGGTTTTTATCATGAACATGTGTTGGTCTTTGTCGAAAGCTTTTTCTGCATCTATTGAGATGACCATGTTGTTTTTGTTTTTGGCTCTGTTGATGTGGTTTATTATATTTATTGACTTGCATATGTTAAACCATCCCTGCCTTCCTGGAATGAACCCTACTTGGTCATGATGTATAATCTTCTTGATGATTTGCTGCATTCTATTTGCCAATATTTTGTTGAGAATTTTTGCATCAAGGTTCTTTAGTGAGATTGGCCTATAGTTCTCTCTTTTGGTTGGATCTTTCTCTGGTTTTGGGATCAGAGTAATACTTGCCTCCAGGAATGATTTAGGGAGGATTGCTTCTTTCTCAATTTCATTGAAGAGTTTAAGAAGTACTGGCATCAAATCTTCTCTAAATTTCTTATAGAATTCAGATGTGAATCCATCAGAACCTCAGCTTTTCTTTGTTGGTAAGTTTTTAATTACAATTTCAATTTCAATAGCTGATATTGGGTTGTTCAAAATTGCTATATCTTCTTGGTTGAGTTTTGGTAGTTCATATGTTTCTAGAAATCTGTCCATTTCCTCTGTTTTTTCAACTCTATGTGAGTAGAGATTTTCAAAGTAAGTATTCATGATCTTTTGAATTTCCATGGTATCTGTAGTAATTTCTCCCTTTTCAGTTCTTATTGCATGAATTTGGGTTTTTTCTTTCTTTCTCTTGATAAGGTTACCTAAGGGTTTGTCAATTTTGTTTATTCTCTCAAAAAACCAGGTTTTCACTTTGTTAATTCTTTGTATTGTATTTTAGTTTGAAGTGCATTGATTTCTGCTCTAATCTTTACAATTTCCTCTCTTCTATAAACTTTGCGTTTAGCTTGCTCTTCTTTTTCTAGAAGCTTGAAATTGAGAATTAGGTTGTTTATTTGTGCTCATTCTGTCTGCTTGATATGACAATTTATTGCTATATATTTCCCTCTTAAGATAGCTTTCATTGCATCCCACAGAGTAGGTTATGTTTTTTCTATATTTTTATTGAATTGTAGGTATTGCTTTATTTCTTCTTTAATTTCACCTATAGCTCACTGGTTGTTCAAAAGGCTGTTGTTTTAATTTCCATGTATTTATGCAGGTGTTACAATTTCTTTTGCCATTAATATCCAATTTCAGTCCACTATGGTCAGATATTATGCATAGTATGATTTCAATACCTTTTCATTTACTTAAGAAAGTTTTATGGGATAATATATGGTCTAATTTGGAGAATGTCCCATGTGCAGCTGAGAAGAATTTATATTCTGCTGTGGTTGGGTGGAACACTGTAAACGTCTACTACATCCAATTGCTCACAGGTATGATTCAGTTCTGTTATTTCTTTGCTGACTTTTTGTCTAGTTGATCTATTTCTTTGTGATAATGGGCTGTTAAGATCTCCTGTTATAATTGTGTTCTTGTGTATTTGGTTTTTCATGTCCATTAGTATCTGCCTTATATAGTTGGGTGCTCCTGTATTTGGTCCAAATATATTTATAATTGTTAATTCTTCCTCTTGAATTTTTCCAACAGCAAGTATGTATTGACCTTCTCTATCTCTTTTAACCATTTTAAGTTTGAAGTTCACATTGTCTGCAAGTACAATAGCTACCCCTGCTTTTTTCTGGGTTCCTCTGGCATGGAATACTGTTTTCCATCTTTTGACTTTTAATCGATGAGTTTCCTTTTGTGTCAGATGTATTTCTTTTATACAGCATATTGTGGGTTCCTCTTCCTTGATCCATTCTCTCAATCCATTTCTTTGTATAGGTGAATTGAGGTCATTTATATTTATGGATATCACTGATATGTACTGGCTCCACTTTGCCATATTATGTTCCAGTTGTATCTTTTTGCTTTTCCCCTTATTTAATTATTTATCCTAACTGGTGGTTTCTTTCTGTTGTTGTTTTGGGGATTGTGGTCACTTTTATTTCTGTCTAGTATGTCTTTCAATACTCTTTCTAGGGTTGGTTTGGTGGACATGAATTCTTCAGTTGTGCTTTGTCATGGAGGTATCTTATGTCTCCATTAAATTTGAATGAAAGTTTTGCTGGGTACATCAGTCTGGGTTGAAGATTGTTTTCTTTCAGGGCTTGAAATACCTCACTACAAGCTCTTCTTGACTTGAGGGTTTGTGCTGAAAAGTCTGCCGTGATTCTAATTGGCTTTTCTTGATAGTTGAGTTGTATCTTTTGTCTGACAGCTTTTAGTATGCTGTTTTTATGCTCTATGTCTGAGATCTTAATTATTATGTGTCTGGGTGTGGATTTATCTGGATTGTGACTGTTTGGTTTTCTATATGCCTCACTTATCTGCATATCAGATTCTTTCCCCATGTTTCAGTAATTTTCTGGGAATTATTTCTGTAAATACTTTATGTATGTCATTTGCCAGGACTCCTGTATCTTTGCTAATGCCCATTATTCTTATACTGTTGCTCTTGGCATTATCATGAAGTTTCTGGATTGTCATTTCAAGCTGCTTTGGTATTTTTTAAAAGTTCTATCTTTTCCTGATCACTAATTGTGATCCTGTCCTCAAGGTCCAAAATCCTACCTCAGCTTCCATTAGGGGGTTTTGCACACTTTCAATAGAATTTTTTTTTCTTGGATGTCTCTTTGAGTTTGTTTCATGAATTCTGCTTGTTTTCTATATTGTTCATTCAAGGTTTCAATCAGTTTCCCATGCTCATGTATTTTTTTCTCTATTTCTTCTTTAGCCGCATTGAACAACTCCTTTACTAAGGTTATTATTTCTATCTTTAAATGGGAGAGTACTTCTAATTTGATTTCCTCTATAGCCTCATGGATTTTTTTTATTTCACTCACTATCTTTTTAGTGATTTCTGGTGTGTTTCTTTTGGGATTTTCTATTTCATTTTCTCCTGTACATGCTTCTGGTGATCTATATGTGTGAGACTGCATTTGGTTTTTTCATTTTGTCATTTTCACTCTGCCTGATGTTTTGTATGTGTAGGAGGGGATCGCACACTCTTTTCAGACACACCAAATTCTTACAATTAGTTGGAGGGGGTTTTACTACTGGCCCTATTTATTCGATGCACACCTCTGTTTTAGGGGCATACTCACCCCACTGACAGTTAATCCCCTGCAGTCCAAGGTTCGCCACCTGGGAGCAAAATTCCATATTTTTTCACACTGGAGCCTGCTGAGGTCTTCTGATGTTCCAGGTGGGAGGGCGGGCCCAGCAGAAGCAGTCCAGGGTAGTTTTCAGTCTGGGGTGGTTTCCGAGTTGTTCCAGGTGGTAAGGTGCAACCACAGGGGAGGTTCCAGGCAGCCTATGCCTGAGGCGAGCCTCCTTGATGTTCCTGGTGGCAGGGCAAGCCCACAAGGAAGGTTCCAGGCAGCTTACGACTGATTCAGGATTCTGCTAAGTTGCTGGTGGCAGGGCAGGCCCACAGGGGAGGTTCCAGGCAGCTTACTCCTAATGCAGGCTTCTGCTAAGTTCCTGGTGGCAGGCCAGGCCCACGGAGGAGGTTCCAGGTAGCTTACCCCAGATACAGGCTTCCGCTAAGCTCCTTGTTTTATTTTTTCAGTCTAGGTCTCACTAAATCATTGAGTTGCTTAAGCTGTGCTTGAATTTTGTAGATGTTTAATTAATTTCTCTTTTTCATTGTGGCGGAAGTCAGTTCAGGACCCATTTGCACATTCATTTCAATATACTTGATCTACATGTTTGTCTGTTCTTTAGATTTTCCTCTGAATTAGTTATAATATCTTTCTGGTCCCCCTATTATGAGTTAAATAAAGTCTTTAACATGTGTTTATTTTTTATATCACGTTGGTGTCAAATATTAATGTTTTTTTAAATTATGATCAGTAGGCCAGATAACATTCTGAAATGGAGAAAAATCCAGAGAACCACAATAAAATACATCATAATTTCTTCATTAATTTTCTTTCAGACCACTAGATCTGTACCTTTCATAAGGGTAGAGTGGGTCTGAAAGAGAATTAACAAAGAAATTATGATGTAGGTTAATTGTTTAGTGAGTTAACTTTTTTCTGTAGAATTGAACTCTTTTCCTTTTCCTCTGTAAACCAAATAGTTTCAGCATTGTGATGAAAGGTAAAAGCATACCATTTTAAAATGCAGTTAGGGAAGTTCACTTGTACTTGGGAGCTCAGAGAAATGGTTCTACAATCAGGGCTTATTATGACTGGAACTATGAACATTTTTGGCCCTGGAGGAAATGAATGTCACATTCTTGACAGCTCAAAAGTACAAAACTAAATCTTGTGGCTTTATCTATGTTTTAGGTCTTCCAAAAATAACAAAAGACTGACTAAAATTTCTTTTCATCTTTGCCAACAAAAATTCTTTATGCTTACATAACAAATTAGTACTTCATTTGAGGTGCTTTAAAAAACTGCAAAACCTTTTTTAAATTTTTTTAAATTTTATTTTGAAAAGAACAAAACCAAATGAGAAAGAAAACAAAATGGGGTCATTCTAAACAAAAGGATGGACATAGCACAAGATTAAAACCACAATATAAGGTGATCCACAATGGTTACTATGTTGTCTCTTGTTATCTTCAATAGAATTGTCTATATCATCAGGCATAGTAAAATTGAACATAGAAGTATATAAAAATATCAATAAAAACAAAACATTGGAAACATTATAAGACTTCAAAATCAGGTAATAGTCAAACCAGAATGGGTATCCTAGTGAATCTTGTCATCTTCAGAGTAGTTGCCTATACTCTCAGACTTGATACTATCAAACTTAACAGATTCAAATAAAAACAGTCAAGACAAGACAGCGATCTAATAAACCAGATTCAAATAAGATCAGTCATAATAAGACAGTGTAAGTAATACATGGCTTCAGATTAAGTTAATAGGAAATTAAGGATGGTTACTGCAGTATATCCTGCTATTTTTGGAATAGCTGTCTGTGCCCTCAAATCTAGTACAAGTAGACAGACTGGAACAGAATATAACCAAACTAAATTGAGTAATGAGAATAATGTGGGGTTTAAATCCTGATACGCTATTAAGATTGTCCTCTGCTTTCCCTTTTTAGACAACTCTTCCCCTTTTACTGTCACAGGGTGCATTGTACATTTTGAATCCACTAACTCTTAAAAACTTCAAAATCTTTAACCTCATACCACTTTAAGAACTGTATGAGCTTTATCATCCCAATTTTGAAGAAAAAGAAACTGAGGAGTGTGGCTCACAAGATTTTTCCATGGTAATAAAGATGGTGGCACAAAAGGCAGACAAATTATCTTAAGTTGGAGTCCAGTCCTTTAAAATCAGCCCAGCATGTATTCTAATCCTGGATATTCTTTATGCCCATTGGCAAAAAATATACTTGTTTGCCAGTGGACATGGAAAATGCATGACCTAAAAATGCTCATAAACCCCCCATATTTCATCAAAATCTTTGGGAATTTATATGAATGTTAATATTCATCAATTTTGCCATTATCAACACTTGTGTATAACTGGTATTTACTGTGAAAATATTACAGTCACACACAGCTCCACTAATGAAAGTATTCTAAAGATGAGGCTCTTAATTAATATATTCAATATATTAACTAATTCAATATATTAAATTATGCCCACTTGAAGACATATAGGTGAATACTCATGTCAATATTATTCATAATAGCTAAAATGTAGAAACAATCCAATGTTCATAAATTTATGAATGGTCAAATAAAATGTGTACGTTTGTACAAAAAGATACTATTTGGTAAAAAGAAGGAATGAAGGTCTGATACAGCTACAACATATATGAACCTTGGAAACATAGCAAGTAAAATCAGTTAGACACAAAGAACCACATATTGCACAATTCCATTACATGAAAAGTTCAGAAATCTATAAGAAAGAAAGTAGAGTTTTGTTACCTACAGCTGGATGTGGGAACAGGAAGTGATGACTAATAAGTACTAGTTTCTTTTTGGGTTGATGGAAATGTTCTAAAATAGGATTTTAATGGTGGTTGCACAACTCTGTAAATATACTAACAGTTGATGAACTATATACTTAATATGGATGAATTTTAAAGTATGTACAGTATACCCCAAAAAAACTTTAATGAATAAGTAAATACCTTCACAATGACTGCCTTACATACACCTCTACTGTTCTACAAGAATACCAAAGAAATAAATTGCCACTACCAAAACACCAGGAATTGTTTTATATCTTTTTAAATTTTGTTTTATGGACAATGATATAAGTGTCATGGGATTGAAAGTATCAATATCATGATCTGAGGGTAACTGCACTACAGGTATGCCCCTTAATACAGTGTTAATTGGGAAACCTGTGAACACTTCCTCCACAGGCAGCTCAGAAAGGTGTTGTAATATTTGCTGGTGAATACAATAATTCAAGAGTCAAACTCATGACTAGAATAAAGACAAATTTAACCTGTTGTTATATTTCAGCCATTACCACACAAATGACTTAAATAAATCTCATTTTAATTGGAGCTGAAGGCTTCTTGACTTCACTACTAATCAGAACAACTTCAGGTTTTGGAAATATTACTATTATCTGGAAGGAAAATAAAAGAACCAAAATTAAGGGATATTTTTTTTCTAATAGAAGCAACTACCCCACATTCAAATAGGTTGATGCTTTAGTATGAGTAAGGAAGGGTCTGGCTGATTCCCTAGGCCCTAGGGGATCAGATATCCAAGGTTTCTATAGAAACAGAAATGTAGTTAGCTGCTTATATAATTTACATCTTTAGTAATGCCCATTGCTTCTCCCAAACTCTAGACCAATGGCTAGGGTAGAGGATGATGACCTACTCTTTAGGAAGCTAGCTGACACTCTGTAGGGGAGTTTTTTGTCAAGGGAATGTTTGACAAAAAATTAGTAGTTTAGTAGTTTAGTTAAGAACAGCAAGATTCTAAGTCTTGTATCTATAACTTGACCTGAGTATCCATTCCCTTCCTCTTCTAGGTAGACAGCAAGGAAGAAACAAGCAATCTATTACTCTTCAAGGACAAAAGCCACTGTCCAGAGCACAAAATGTTTTATTTAAAGCCTCAGTGTCATCCCCTAGGTAGATTTTTACCGTCATGGAAATGCTTTTGAATGATTTTATTAACTAAAAGATAGCTTTTCAAGAGCCCTGGTCCCATCCAAAACTTAATGGATAGCAATCTTGTTCTTTTTAAACATGCTTAATACATAAGTATATCATATACCTAAGAAAAACAGAAATTTATTTCTTGTGTTGAATAATATGTGTAGGAAAAATGAACTATAAAAGAAAAAAAAAACTAAGAAGGCATTGCTACACTTCAAAAAAGTATCAGATATACCCTATGGGAAAGATAGTGTTATACCACAAGCACTTCCCATCAATATATGCCAACATTACACTGCAAGACATCAGTAAATTTCAAATCCCTACAACCAACCAATCAACCATGCTCTCTGAAAACAAAGAAGAATTGTCCTGTTATTGGCCTAATTCTGAGTACAGTTTAACATACTGAAATGAGCTAAAACAGTCTTTTACAATTTATTATGTATGATTTGAACCAAATAATTATGACTAACACACACACACACAAAATATGTTTCCTGATGTCCAGAATGGAGCAAATTCTTTAATTTCAACTTATTCTACTTTATTTTAGTGCTCTTTTAGATGAAAGATATGGAATTCAGAACTATCCAACTATAGAAGCATCACATATCTAGCATGATTTTTCCAATGTGTTTCAAAGGGCAATGCTAATATATTTTTTGTCAATGTAGGATTTCAGAGAACCTTTAATATGACCATGCTCATTGTGAATCTCTAATAGTTGATTATGGAACATAGTTTGTCCTTTTTTAAACCATGGTTCCTTTTCCTATAGAAAACCATAATACTAACACTCCAAGGACCACATTTTAAGAAATGTAATGGAATGAGTCCAAGGGACTTGGGCTCCAAGTAGCCCAAAATCAACTGCCACTGCAAAATGGCCCACTTGATTTTTCAGTGTCTATATTGTATTCTTTTTAAAATCTTGTCTCCTTTCTCTGGACTTCTAGAAATTTCTGAAGAATTAAATAGTAGAGATGTGAAAACATTTTGAAAAGTAAAAAATGCAACCCACGCCAGGCATTGTGGTACATATCAGTAATCCAAACTGCTTTGGAGACTGAGGCAAAAAGACCACAAGTTTGAGGCCAGACTCGGAAACTTAGCAAGACCTTGTCCTAAAATAAAAAAGGGCTGTGGAAGTAGCTCAGTGATGGACTACTCATATTATGTGTCCCAGGCTGGCCTCAAACTCATGGTGATTCTTTTGCCTCAGCCTCTTAAGGGACAGGATTACAGGTGTGTACCACCATGCCTGGCTTCTTGCTTGAAATTTTAAGAATTCAAAATGAAACCAAAGTACTGCAATTTAAGTTTAAATCTTAATGTGTTTTAAATACAAGATAAGTATGTTTATAGCACATTAAAAACTGTAGTTCAAAAAGAAATTCAAGAGAGAAATTCACGTCTTGGTTCAGTGTGTACAACATTTGTATTTTGACACTGTTTTTATTGGCACATTAGGTAAATATATATTTAGAAATCATTGAGATATAGATTACTGGACTAGATTGAGACGTCTTTGCCTATTGATGTCAATACTTTGCTTCCCAGTCCCTAAAACACAAAGTCAGATAATTAAATGTTTCTGTGTTGATATAGTGGGTAAAATTTGAGAAAATTGAAAGTTCATACTTTTGTTTTCTTTTAAAAATATTATAAAACAAACCTTATGTGTTACTAAAGATTATTCTCCTCGACCAAGGATATTTATTCCTAATTCATCTAGAGGTTATCTAAACAGGATACTCTTCTGGGTTGTGACATGTAACCCAAGAGACCTAAATTCAAAGACTGCAATTCTAATCTTTTTCAGCTAAGAGTCAGATCATCTGCTGTTGTTCTCCTTTTCCTTTTCTTCCATCCTTCTCTTTTCCAATTTCTTTTATTTTTTCCATTCTTTCCCTAGCTCATCTGCATCTCCCTCTAAACACATTTCTTTTCTTTCTTTTGCTCAAAATTCCATACAGAGAGTAAAAAGTGACACCAGACTTTATACTTTTATTAATTCCTATACATATTGGCTATGCATATTCCAGCAAAGCCATGACTACTCCATCCTAAACCTACATTGATGAGTTATGCAGGCCAGAGTGAAAAACATGCAATTTTTGGGGCATTTCATTCCCCTCTGACTCAGAGCAGCCATCAGCAAACGTTTAAGATCTTTGGAAATCATTTTTTCTGTTATAAAGGTATACTAGCTGGTCATCCAGAAATCTGATAAGATTTACAACATTGGACAAGGCAGAAAATAGGCAAAATTTGGGTGAGCAATGGGATCTGTGACCTGTAAATCACTGAGCTCCAAAGACATTACTTTGAAAAAAGAAAGAGAGGCATGGTTTGCTACAAAAGAGAGATCTTGGGATTAGTTCAGAGGGATCTCTAATTTCTTCCACACCTTTGAAGTTACTTTACAATCTCAGAATAATTAAGTGTAAAAATATTGACAAAGGCTTGGGCAATAACCTTGAGTATTCACCTATTAATATCTGTGAGGGCTTTTTTCTGTTAATGAAGATAGTTTGTTTTATAGTAGAAAGTTCTTTCAGCCAGGCAATGCTTCACACACCTGTAATTTTAACACTTGGAAGGCTTAAGCAGGAGGATTGCCACATTTGAGGCCAGCTTGGGCTGCATAGTGAATTCAAGGCTGACCTGAATTACATAGCAAGACCCTGTCTCAAGAAACAAGACAAAGAAATGGTTTGGATAGAATGTCTTTCATGACCCCAAATTTCAGTTATTCATTTCCTAACTGATAACAGAATATTTGAGTGCTTTTCTGTTAAGGAGAATGATTGGCTCCAAATAACATAAGTAAGTAGATAACTATTTTCATGGTAGACAGAGAAATATAAAATAATGGAAAGACTAAACAGAAGAGGCCTTGGTAAAGTCAAAAAGACTTGGTTTCTGAAAGACTCTGAGACAGAAAGTTTTTCTGTTTGGTTAAGAGTTTTTCCTTTAATTAATAAATTATTGGATTACTGAGAACAAAGAGGTAGACAGGTATAGTTTCTACATGAAAGCCTTTTCCTCTATCCTCTTTTCCTCATCAAAGTGCAAACAATGTGATTAAATCTTTTGTTTTGTTATTTCTAAAACATACAAGAACCAGGAACATGAAAAATGAGAACAAATTTAACAGAAATTGCCGAATTATTTTAATTGCACTGAGGTCACCTCATTTTTTTGGCAGGAGGGAAGCACTGTCAAGTTTATGATAGTGTAAGAATAGTTTGTCAAAATGTTTGTCCCACTTAAAAAGTAGGTACTGAATATTTATGAATAAATTTACTCAGTTTCTTAGACTGTTTTCTTCTAAACCGTACATTGATTGTGATATCTCAATTGATTTAAAAAGTAAAGCAGAAAAGCTCATCCCTCAAACACTGTATATTATTTTAAGCTTCAAACACCATGTATCACAGCAGACATTCTATAGGTCAGACCACTTTACAAATGAGAGAAGTCTTTGTATGCTTTAATCTCTTTAAAACAAACATAACTCCTAAATGTGTATGAAATTCTAGGGGCATTTTGTGGAATCTTTTTGGACACTAATTTATTATAGGTTTTCAGAAAATGTTTTTTAAATGGTTTGTTATTATGTTCCAAAAAGGGGTTACTTAGTAATAACAATTTCAAACTAATTAAAAAGTCTCAGCATAGAGGCTGACAATGTACTGTGATGAGATAATCAGCTTTTGTTAATATTGTTACTTTTGAAAATGTGATTTTTTAGACATTTTTTAAATTAATAGTTTATAAATATAAGATGATCATAGAAATGACTACTCTGTTCTAGGATCAGATTTAAAAAGAAAGGTTAAGTAAAACTGATCAGAATTAAATGATTATTTCATGTTGCCAGAAGGCTAGGGATCATGTCATCCCCATATTGTACTTTTCATAATACCTGGTATACAGATATGGTCAGGTAGGCTTTGACGGATTTTTTAATTGACTGATTTTTATAAATCAAACAAGTTAGAAGTCATAGACTTCTGGTGCTAGAAGAGTTCTTGTAATAGAGTAGAAATAGCATATACTTTGAAATGAGAAAAACATATCTCAAATATCAATTCTAGCTAGACATGGTGGCTCACATCAGTTTTCTCAGCATTTGTGCAGCTAAGGCAAGAGAATTGGCATGAGTTAGAGGCCAGTCTAGGCTACATAGTGACTTTAAATCCAGGCTGAACTACATATCAAGATCCTATTTCAACATCCCACTTCCCCAGTCTCACTTCTACTACTTAGAAAATGCAACCCTAGATAACACATATTTTGCACTTTGGTCTCTTCACCTGTAAAATTAAGACATGGTTTTTGTGAGATTTAGGTGATATATGCAGACAGCTTTGTACATTTTCTGGTATAATATATTATACCAAAGTACTTTCAAAGTACTTTGATTGTGGAAAGAATGTCACAGATGTTCACATCTCAAATTCATTAAATGATAACAATTCTGTGTATGTTACTTTTCTCTCATTGCTGAGACAAAATACCTGCCACTCAAGTAAAAGGAGGAAAGGATTATTTAGCTCAAAATTTATAGTTTTAGTCCATAATTGGCTGGTTCTAAGGCAGGGTAGAATGGCAGAGGGCAACATTTCATGGCATGGAAGACAGCAAAAGCAGGAAGAGGGACAGGCAAAACAAGTCTTTTTCTGTCTCTTATATTTTATCTAGTCTACCGAGATTAGGATGGTACCAATTCAATCAGTGGACTGATCCAGCAATCCGGGCACCATTAATCTCAGCATTGCACTATGAATCAATCACATTCTTTAGATTCAGCCACCTCAGAAAAAATGCTATGATCACATAAGGCTTTGGGGGGATATTGAGATATAAATCATAATGTATTATATGTGTGCAATTCTTTCTAAATTATCTATATCTCAATAAAGCTACTTAAAGATTAGTACCAAGATTGAAGAAAAAACATTCAACATTATCTTGTTGGATAAATTCAGAGCCAATATTAGCATTCATAAATTTTACATGTTCCCTTTTGAACCATTGTTTTTCTATTTGTATAAGAGGTATAAAAACCCTATGATAAAGGATAAAGAGAAAATGTGACAATGGGACATAGGCTAGAATTTATGGGAATATAATGGCACCAAGAAAAGAAAATACAGAGAAATCAAAGAAAAAGACATGACTGGTCTGTATCCTGCCTTTTAGGAAGGCAGGACTACAAATTCTTCAGAAGTAGAACTTCTATGTATTAATTCATGCAATGTATTTATTAGTTCATTAATACACCCACCCACTGTACTGTTACTTATTAACCACTTCTACACTTCACTGGTACAAAAGTGAGCACAACACACATAAGACTTCATTTCTTCCTGGCAGAGGCACACAGACCAGCTCAGGAGAGACCAGAGACACAGAAGGCCCCTGAGGTGTGTGTGGGGTGGAACATGCCAGTCAAGTAGGACCAGCATAGTGGAAAAGTCTTTAAGTAGCAGTGAAAAAGCCAGAAAGCAGTTGGTAAGTCAGGTGAACCAGAATTGTGCACACAATAAAAGCAGGCCAGTGGGTCAACCATTTTATGTCAAATGGATTGAGCAGAGCTCCAGCAACAGAAGAACAGTCCCAGCATCCACATCCAGAGGCCAAGATCAGCCCCATACCTATCACAAATCCTACTGCTAACTTGACTGTAATACACAACATATTTCTGGGATGCAACTTAGACCTACCACAGAACTGTGGACATCAGAGGAATTTTGCTAGTATTTTCTGTTTATTTGATTGATTTTCATTTTTCTGCCTGGTTGGGGTTTTGTTGCTGTTGTTCATTTTTGGTTTTTTTTGTTTTTTGTGGATTTTTTGCTTTTTTCTTTTCTCTTAATTTTGTGATTTAGATTTCTTACCTTTCTGTTTTCTTCTATTCATTTTCTTCTTCTCTTTCCTCAACTATCTCACTTGATTTTATGAAACCTTCATGTGAGTAAACATTGTCTCTTCTGTTTCTGCTTTGCTTCAATACTTCTTTGCTTTCTCTTCTATTCTTTCCCTTTTGTGTCCTCTAGTTTCCTAAAACTTGAGTGATCATCCTTTGCTCTCCAGCGTTGTTCCTATTATATTTGACCTCATTCTTCTCTCTATATTGTTCCCTATTTCTCATATATCTTCTCCTTTGCAAGAAGGTAAAATCACTCCGCTAAAGAAAAAAATCATTGCATACAAGTTCCTAATCTAAATTGCATTTTGTTATATAACTGTAGAATTTCCTCCTATGGTTAAAGATATTAAGCTGATAGCACAGTTTGGCAGTAGCAAGACTGTACTTCAGACTATTATTATTGCTAACTGTATTATGCTAGCCAGGATGTCATACCTGTTATGATGTTTTCCCCCCTTGCATGATAACACTATGATTGTATGGGGTCATAACCATCACCATAGTCCAGTATCTAAAGATTTGGGTGCTGAGCCAAACAGATAGCAACTTCTCATCCTTAATACATTGGAAAAGTAGGTCTCATCCTTAATACATTGGAAAGGTAAGTCATTGGGATAAACACAAAAGCTAAGAACCACCTACATCTACAAGACATCCCAAAGGAACAGCCACTTCCTAGGCAAGACTTGCTACCAGGGATAAAGATATCTACCATAAAAAATGAAAGCATCAACACCAAAAACAAAACAAAATAGAAAATGACAAGACACAGTGGCAAAATGTAACACACAACCCACCCAGGACAAGTCAGAGCACAGTGAGACAGAGGAAATCAGAATCCAAACATTGGAACTTTCTGAAATGATAGCAACAGAAATGAAAAAAATGCAAGGTCTCTAAAAAATAAGATCTCTGAGATACTTTCTGCATCTGTGATTGTGAAAGTGTAGTAGTTCTTCTATAATAGGGGAGGTAGCATCTTGGAAACCTAATTCATAAGGATTGGCTATAGAAGATATATAGGGATTTAACCAATAATTTAACTTGGACAAAGTTATGCAATGTTTTTACTAGTATCTTTCTATTTGAGAAAATCATAGGGGTTATGGGGCTGGCTTGAAACCAGTTTTAGGAGGTTCACTTCCTTCCTTCCTTTCTTGTCCCTAAGACTTAATATATGTAGGTTCTTCAAATGTGTGATATGGTGGAGGGCAGCCGTGGAGTCACTCTAAGTTAATGGGTATTAGTTCAATATCAATAACTTCTCGTTTTGAAGAAAATGCTTCTCAGATTATGAAGATTATTACTATTATGGCTGTTAAGGAAATAAAAGAGCCTATTGATGAAACAGTGTTTCATAATGCATACGTGTCTGGATAATCAGAGTATCATCAAGGCATACCAGAAAGCCCTAGGAAGTGTTGAGGGAAAAAAGTTAGGTTAACCCCTACAAATATTACATAAAAGTGGATTTTTGCTCATGTAGAGTTTAAGGTATAGCCTGAAAATAGTGGGAATCAATGAATGAATCTTATAATAGTGAACATGGCTCCTATGGATAAAACATAGTGAAAATGTGCAACCATGTAGTAGGTATCGTGTAAAACAATGTCTAATGAAGAATTTGCTAACACAATTCCTGTTAAACCATCAACAGTAAGTAGGAAGATGAAACCTAAGGCTCATAATATTGGTGATCATTTAATAATTCCTATGATGAATATGAATATGATGATCAAAATGAAACATAAAGTACACACAGATTTTTAAAAATAGAGGAATTCAGGAAAATTATGGAAACCATGAATTTCCATTCCAAAGAAATGGATTCCATGAAACAGAGCCAAACAAATTCAGCAGATTAAAGACTTCACTGAATGTATATGCAACCCACTGCATGAAGGCAAGGAAAGAAGAGAAGATTGTAGCCAGTGGCCATGAAAAGAAAGATATCTTAAAAATAACAAGAGGGCTGGGGTTTAGCTCAGTGGCATAAGCACCTACCTTGTAAGCACGTGGTCACGAGTTCGATCCCTGGTACTGATAAAAACTAAAAAAAATAACAAGAGATCATGCAAAAATCAATCCAACACCTACAAAATCAAGCAAAGAAAAACAACATCAGATTGACTGGAATCAATGAGAAAGATGGAGACAGAACAAAAGAGATAAAAACTCTTACAGAAATAATAGCAGAAAACTTACCAAACATGGATAAAGAATTTGACATACAAAAAAATGAAACATATGGAATTCCAAATAGTCATGATCAAAATGAATATACACCAAGGCAAAAAATAATCAAGATTCCAGAAACTCAGCACAATAACAGAATATTAAAAGCAGCTAGAGAAAAAAGTCACCTATAAAGGAGAGCCCATCAGAATCACAGCAAACTTCTCAACACAAATGATCAAATCAAGGAAAGCTTGGAGTGAGGCATTTCAAGCCCTAAACAAAAACAACCTTCATCCCAAGTTATGTATCCTGCAAAACCATCTTTCAAAATCAGTAGAGGAACAACATACTTCCATGACAAAGAACAACTGAAGAAATTCATGACCACCAAACCAGCTCTTCAGAATGATTTGAAGAATATATTGGAAAAAGAAAACAAAGACCAAAGCATAAGAACACCAATAGAAAGAAGCCACCACACAGAGCAAGCAATTTAACAGAGGAGAAAGACAGGGAACCAGCAACAGGAAAATAACATGAAAAGATAAGCCAATACATATCAGTTATAACCACATATGTAAATGGTGTCAATTCATCAATCAAAAAAAAAAAGTCTGGCAGAATGGATCAAGAAGCAATATCCAACAATATGCTGCATTCAAGAAGTATATGTAACCCTCAAAAATTCATAGACTGAAAGAAAAAGGATGGAAAACAATACTCCATGCAACTGGAAGCCAGAGAAAAGCAGGAGTAGTTATCCTATTTGCAGACAATGTAAAGTTCAAACCAAGACTGGCCAAAAGAGACAAAGAAAGTCACTGCATACTTGTTAAGGGAAAACTCTAAGAAGAAGGGATAACAATCATAAATATATATGCAACAATTTTAGTCTAATCCACTATATAAAATAAATATTAACAGACATGACAAAGCAAATAAGCACTAGCACAATTGTAATGGGGAACATAAATATCCCACTTTCTATTGTGTGTTCCAACCCACAACATCAGAATACACATTCTTCTCAGTTGCACATGGAACATTCATCAAAGTAGACCAAATATTAACCCATAGAACAAGCTAAGAAAATACACAAAGGAAAAAAGAAAGAACAGGAAGAACTTAAATTATCATTATTTCATATGACATAATACACTACACAGAAAACCCCAAAAACTCCACCAAAAGAATTCTAGATTTAATAACCACATTCAGTAATGTAGCAGGATATGAAATCAATACTCATAAATTAAGAGCATTCCTGCACACAAATAACAAATTCACTAAGAGAGAAATTAGAGAAACCACACTCTTCACAATAGCATCCAAAAAATGAAATACTTAGGAATCAATCTAACAAAGGAAGGAAAAGATCTACACATCAAAAACTACACATCTGAAAAAGGAAATCCAAGAGGATATCAGAAAATGGAGAAATATTCCTTTCTCATGGATAGAAAGGACCAACAGAATGAAAATGGCCATACTCCCATCCATTATACAGATTTAATGTAATCCCAATCAAATCTCACAGATCTAGACAAAACATTCCTAAAAGTCATTTGGAACCAGCAGAGACCTAACATATCAAAATTAAATCTGGGCAACAAATACAAGTCAGGTGCATCACAATTGCTAACTTGAAATTGTACTATAAAGCTACTGTTATAAAGTCAACATGGTACTGGCAAAATAACAGACTTGAGGGTCAGTGGAACAGATTATCAAATGGAGACACAATTAAAAACACACTCATCCATTTTATCTTTGACAAAAGAGCCAAAAACCTTCACTGGAAGAATGATAGCCTCTTTAATAAATTGTACTAGTAAAACTGACTGTCCACATGCCAAAGACTAACCTAGACCCATGTCTATCACCATACACAAAACTAAAATTGAAATATATCAAATAACTAAATATTGAAACAGAAACATTAAATCTGTTGGAAAAGAATAGACTGAATGCTTGAATATGTGGCTGTAGGCAAATTTCATGAAAAAAATTTTTCAGAAGAAATACTACAAAAAATCTGTAACTTTGATTTCATCCTATTAAAAATATTTGCACAGCCAAAGAAATCACTAGCAGACTGAAAAGATAACCACAGAATGGGAAAATTTTTTAGTCAGTTGTCTTTCAGGTAAAAGACTTATATCTAGAACAAATACAGAATTGAAAAAAATCAGACTCCCCAAATTCAAAGACCCAATCAAAATTGGGCATCTGAATTGATTGCATATTTCTCAGATGAAGAAATACAAAGAGCAAATAAATATGCGAAAAAGTTCATCATCACTGATTATTCAAAAGTTGCAAATTAAAACAACACTGAGATTCCATCTCAATCAATAAAGAATGGCTACTGTTATGGATTAAAAACTGGTGGTCAATTTAACGCCAGCTGGATTACAGCAGCATGGTGCTAAGCGTAGATGTTTCACCTGAGGAAATTTGCCAGCATAAATAGAGACTTGGAGAAGCTAACACATTAGTGTGTTGAGGCGTTGTGGGTTCTCCTACGAGTTGCTGTTTGAGCCATTGGTTCTACTGGAGGAGCTCTGGTCCTCACATCAAGCATTGCTTCCTGGCTCCAGAGAGGACGACATGTGCTGCTTGGTCTCCAGGATGAACTCGTCACACTGCCTTCCAATCATGTACTCAGCTGTGCTTGTCGTTGGAGGAGCTCAGGGCCTCCATGTCGCTGAGGATAACTGTGGTACTTTTCAGGACATTCCTGGTCTTTGCTGTGAGTGTGACTTCCTGGCTCCAGCATAGAACCCTCAACCTACCAGCACAGATCCTTCACCCCACTGGCATAGACTTCCTAGCTTCCACCGCTGACCTCTGGGCCTTCCTTGCACGGATCCATAAAAGAGACTGGCATGAGTCTTTCTTGTGGGCTCTAGACCTCCAGTTGGACTTGTGGGAGGCATTGTCATGAGCTCTGGATCTTCATCTGGCCTCATGTAGGAAATTGCTATGGGATTCAGGCCCTTGGCTAAATATTCTATGTGTTTGGTGTTGTGGATAGATTTCCTGAATTTTCTTGTGTTAACCCTGGGTGGCCATCATAAAAATAATATTATAAACTCCAAGTCCTGACTCTAATTGTTCTCTGTACAACCCCTGACTGCAACAGCTACCATTAAGAAATCAACCAATAACAAATGCTGGTGGGGCTGTGGGGAAAAAGAAACCCTTCTCCACTTTGATGGGTTTGCAGACTGGTACAACCACTGGGGAAATCGGTGTGGAATTTCCTCAAAAATCTAAGAATAGAGGTCCCATTCAACCCAGTTATTTTCCTTCTGAGTATCTCACCAGAGAAATTGAAAACATACCACAACATATGTGCACCCATGTTTATTCCAGAACCATTGTTAATAGGTAAATCTTGGAAATGACCCAAATGATCATCAACTGAAGAATGGATAAAAAAGATGTGGCATTTTTATACAATGGAATATTGCTCAGCCATAAAGAAGGACAAATTTGAGACAGTTATAGATAAATTGATGCAACTTGAGAACATACTCTTAATTGAAATAAATTAGACTCACATGTGTAAGCATCATGTTGTCTGCCTGGTGTGAGAAACTGAAAGAGTAAATAAATACCAAAATCTACAAGAGATATCGTGAAATGTGAATAAATTATTCAAAAGGAAAGAGGAGCTGTATTAGGGGAAGACTGAAAGGAAGGGAGAAGTAAAAGAAAAATACAAGATAGTTATATTACTAGTTTCTAGGAAAGGTTTGTGCTAACATCATTTGGAGAATTTTTTTTGCCCATATCTTGTATTCTGAGTACTTTGAAGATAACATAACAGTGTAATAACTATTGTTATCCTGTTATTTTGCTATGAAATTTTGTTTTATTTTTCCCACAAAATGGAATTAAAGACTTCATTTCCAATTTTGGCTGGACCATTTGCAAGATTTTAGAACTTCATCGAGGCTAAGATGCTTGTGAACAACTAGAACTCTGAGTCAATATAACATATTTGTGCTTCCCCTACTTTCATCTTCTGCATTCCTGTTTGAATCCTAAGAAATTCTTTAGATCACCCAGTCAGTGCCTTTTTGGTTCTATCACATTTGCGTTTTCTGAGGACTAATAGAGATGGATTGGGAAAGCAAATAATCTAGTGGTGGTGCACACTTGTAATCCCAGCACTTGGAAAGCTGAGGCAGGAGGATCACATTGACTTCAAGGCCACTCTAGGATACAATAGAAACACCTTGTCTCAAAAAATTAATTAATTAGATTGTTAATTAAAATATGGGAACAACAACTCTACTGAAACAACATCAGACCAGGGACATATATGAAGCAGAACTGATTGTTCTACTCTATTTATTGAATAGTACATATTGTAAATTTATGCTAACAATAAAAGACCTGATGGAACAAAGTCACTTTGTGGTAGATACCTTTGGTTTTACAGTTCTCTGAGCATGATGACCAATGTAAAACTGCTGCAGTCACTTTATCTCAGAAAAATGTAATTTTGTAAGTTACTACTTTGCAGCTTGGTTTATTCACGTCTTAAAGATTTCACAGTTACTGAAATTAATTTTTACATACTGTACATATTAGTCAGATTTATATTACTGTAACAAATACCTGTGATAACCTATAGGAAGAAAAACATCTGCTTTGCCTTAAAGCTTTTATTCATCATGAAACATTTATTCCTGTGTTGCAGTATTATGTATGATTAAAATCAGTGTAAAAATACTGAATACATAGAGTGAAAGGTTAGTTAGCTGTTTCAGGTTTTGCCCTTTATAATTTCAGCAAGACAGCAAGCATATAACCAAACCAAAAAGCTAACCTCCACAGACAGCACCTGAACAAGATCAGAACACAAGCTGTGCAATTTATTGGATGATCCCCTGAACATTTTTGGAGGGCAGTAGAGACTGTATGATGTCCATGTCTCACCTTTCAGCTTCATCCTTGAGTTAGACATGTTGGCTTAAATGCTAGTTTTGCAACTTTTGAAGCAAGAAGATAGGATGTGGCTAAAACTAGTTGGGAAAGCAGGTGTGACAAAGTCCCTAATCATGTGCGCATAACTATTCCCAAAGCCCTGCACATGGACTCTCATAAGAACTCGAGCAGGTTTTTGATAGGATGTCCTGGATGTGGTGGAAAGTGTAAAAGAGAGACATTAATCATTAAGAGTTTGCTATCATGTCTCTTTGTGGTAGTTTACCCCTTTGCTACAGGTTATATTTTTTTCTCCCTTTTTCCTTTTACTTGCCCAAACTGGCTTGCAAAGCCTATTTTTTCCTTTTATAAATGTGAAATTTTGCCACCATTTATGGTTGTTTGTTCTATTCTTTGTTTGGGACAGAAAGAACCTAGAAATAACTCTAAAAAGAAATTGTAGTATCCCAGAGCCCAGTAAGAGTTTCAGTCTATGAGGGATAACTATTGCTTTCAGTTTGTGACAGTACAGAAAAACGTGTCAAGGATAATGGCAGAGGAAACCTGTTCACTTCATGGTGGAGAGGTGAAAGAGCAGAAGAGACAAATTTACCAGTCTCCTTTAAGGGCATGCCCCCAATGAGTCAGGACCTTTCATAGGTTCCACCTCCTAAAGATTTCCAGTATTTCCCAATGGTAGTACTACACACTAGGACTGAGCCTTTAACACCTGGGTTTTGAGAGTAATTTCAGATCCAAGTTATAACATAATCTCATGCATGCTATATTTTCATTGCTCAGTATGGTTTTCTTAAGGGAAAGTACCAGAAATTTTCCTTTCAAATATAGTAAATTTATATTCCATCATTAAGAGCCATAGAAAAGATAAGAGGTATATAATTAAAGTTCAGCAGTAATTACAGGCATACACTGTCCAATATTATTGATAGCCATTAGTTCCATGTGGTTATCAAGCACTTGGCATGTGGCTAAGTAAAAATGAAATGAATAGTAAGCAAAAAAATTATACACGATATTTCAAAAATGTAGTATGAAAAAAAGAATGTAAAATATATCATTGATATTTTTGTGTTAACTACATGACAACAATTTAGGAAACATTAGAAAAAATAAATATATAATTCAAATGAAGTTCATTTGTTTTACTTTTTAAATGTAATTATTAGAAATATTAATTAATAATTTTCCAAAACAGCAATGTCTAGGCTCAAATGATTTTACCAGTAAATTCTATGAAATGTATAGGAATAAGTAACATTTATCCAGAATCTCTTTGAAAAAACAGCACACCCTGATATATTCTATGAGGCCATTCTATCCTAATATTAAAATCAGAAAAAAAGACATTATAAGAAAGGAAAACTACGGATCAATATTTCTCATAAACATACACATAAATATCCTTAACAAAATGTTAATGGATAAAATCCAATTATATATATATATATATATATATATATATATATAATTCTACACCAAAACCAAGTGAAATTTACAGCAAGTATTGAAGATTGGTTAAACATTTAAAATTAATCAATGCAATCTACCAGCAACCATCTACAGAAGAAAAATTATATGATCACATCAACTGATGTAGAAAATGCATCTGATAAAATCCAATATAAATTCTAATTGGTATACAATACCAAAATGTCTCAGCAATGTAGAAATAGAGGGACCAAAGAGCACCTACAATAAAAATAAAGAACTGTAACTAATGTCATACTTAATGATGACAGATTGGGTACTTTTCCCTATAGTCAGGAACAAGGTAAGGGTGTCCTCCCTTGCCTCTCTGATTCACCAGTTTTAATTAACACAATAATATAAGAAAATAAAATAAAAGTAAATTAGAAAGGACAAAATGAAGTTTTCTACCTGATATATTTATCAACATACAATTTCTCAAATAATCAACAGAAATCTCTTGGAACTAAAAAGTGAATATTGCAGGATTGCAATTCACAAAAGTCAATTGCTCTCCTATTTATCAGCAATGAACAAATGAAATTTGAAATATAAGAAAAAATTATAATAACATTTTAAAAACTAAATATTTTGAGATAAATATATAAAATACACATAGAAAGTAAAAACTAAAAAACACTGATGAAGCAAATAAGGAAAACCCAAATAAATATAGAAGTATATCATAATCATGGATTGCAAGATTCAATTATTGAAATATTAAATCATCCTAGCCTTCATCTACAGATACAACACAATTCCAGTCACAACTTTAGCATACTGTTTTATAAATATCGACAAACTATTTCTAAAGTTTGTATGGAAAGGCAAAAGACCAAGATTAGTCAACACAATACTCTGAAAGAACAGAGCTGGAGAACTCATAATAATCTACTTAAGGCTGTTAGTCTACAGTAATCAAAACAGCATCATACTCACAAAGAAAAAACACATGAATAAGTGAAACAGCATAAAAACCTAGTAATAAATCCACACAAATGTAGTCAATTTATCCTTGACAAAGAGGCAAAGATAATTCAAGCCAGAAAGGATAGACTTTTCAACAAAATGTGCTGGAACAGAGCATTCTTATTCAAAAAACCAAAGTGGATCACAGGTCATACACACACGTACACATATTCAAAAATACCCATAATGGATTATAGATCTAAAAGTAATATACAAAGTTATAATTTTTTTAATAGAAGAGAAAAATTTCACCTAAAACAGAGTTTGGGGATGCATTTCAGTTGGGATAATAATGAAAACTGATGTTAGATTTTATTAAAATTAAAATTTTATGTTCTGCAAAGGATAAATAAATGAAATGCTAACCATGAACTTGAAGAAAGTATTTGCAAAGCAAATATCTTATAATGTTTAAACTCTAAAACTATCCTAGGACCCTTAAAACTCAATAATAAAACAACAACTAAATTTAAACATAGGCAAATATCTGAACAGATACTTTATCAAAGTAGATGGAAAATAAGGGTAAGAAAAGATGCTCAACATCATTTATCATTAGGAAACTGCTAAGCAAGGAGATCTATGTATATCCAGTACATATTTGAAAGGATGAAGTACAAAAAAACTAATAATACCAACTGATGATCAGGATGCAGAGCAACAGGAATTCTCATCCGTTGCTAGTGGAAATGTAAAATACACAGCCTGTCTGGAACACAGGATGTCAGTTTCTTATGAAACTAAGTCTAGTACTCCCATATGATCAGTAATTGCACAACTAAATATTTACTCAACTGATTTGAAAGCTAATGATACACAAAAACTGGCATATGAAAGCTTACCGCATCTCTATTCATAGCCACAAAAAGAAAATCTTCCAGTGGAAACCAAGATGTCTCTCAACAGGTGAATGAATAAACAAGCATGGTACATTTATAAAATGAAATATTATTCAGTGATAAAGTGAGTTGAATTGTTAAACTATAAAAAGATATGTATAACTTTTAAATGCAAATTGCTAAGTGAAAAAAATTTGTATGAAAAAATGACACATCATGTAATTGCATCTATATTATATTGTAGAAAAGTCAAAGATATATAAAACAGTAAAAATTGTGGTTGTTAGATATATTGGGAAACTGAGGAGACCTTTATAAGAGAAGCACAGGGAATTGTTTAAGTCAGTAAAACTATTCTATGAGGTACTATAACAGTGAATACAAAACATTAACCATTTTTAAGCCCCATAGAATTTTACAGCATAAAATCTGAACCATAATGTATGCAAAGTTTTAAATCATCATTTAGGAAGTGGAGGATTCCAGGGTGGAATGCAGAATGTGACAAATCAATCTACTACAAATGTATAAAGCAATCTCCCTAAAGCATGTAGGAATAGGGTGCTGACTTAAGTAGCTTTGGAAATAAGTAAAATCTAAGACTAAAAGCAAAAAGAATATACATGAGCCCTAAACTGTAAATGATAAAGTTTTTCCCAAAGAAGAATGGGGTAATCATTCTGAGACCACAACATACACAATTAAGTATATGGACAATGGATGATGGGAGGAAGGTTTCTCACTATTGGAGTGGATTGCTACAGATAGTCAAAGAAAAGAGAATAGAATGATTCGTGTGTTAATGGATGAGTATGAACTTATGTTCAACTTAATAGAGGCATGGAGAGATACAAATATAAATATTTAGAGATACATGCATACACATGGTTTATATGTATAAATATATCTCCTTGCCCTGAGAACACTACCAAGAGCCTAGAAGCAATAACACCCGCATAACAAGAGTATATCTATGACTCAGATCTTGCTTTCCAATACTCTAGAGAATTTTGTATTGCCAAGCATGTAAGTGCTAAAAAAACAATTGTGATGATGAATATACACCCAAGGGATATAGCAGTTAACTGACAGAAAGAGTTATTAATAGCCAAAACTAGAGCAACTGAAAAGTAAGTGAAGCAGTATTAGATTATAAAACAAAGTCTAAAATAAGTACACAAGGATAGAAAATGATTGAATAAATAAATGAGGGAGGCAGGCTGGGGATTTAGCTCAGTGGCATAAACGCCTGCCTTGCAAACATGAGGTCATGAGTTCAATGTCCAGTACCAAAATAAATAAATAAATAAAATGAGGGAGAACATACAAACTTCCTGTACTAAAGATTTCCAAATATTTCAAGTTGATATTCCTTATAAAGATGTAGATTTTAAGTCTTTAGTATAGGTTGAACCTAGTAACCTGCAAAGAGCACCATATGGAGAGGAAAGAATAAATGAGTAACTTTATAGTAGAGACATGTGACAATCAACACCTCAGGCAAGAGATAAATATTAATATCCACAATGATAAGTCATGTAGTTAGTACAAACCTTTGATACAATGTGGTGGTAAGGGCACTTTATTTCAATGATTTTCTTCCCAAAACCCTGTAACTACAGTCTAATTATGAGAAAAATACAAGACAAATCCCAATTGCTGGATATTCTAAAAAATACATAACCAGTACTTCTCGAAATTGTCAAGGTCATCAAAAACAAGGCAAGCTTGAGAAGCTGTTATTGCCCAAAATGGCCTGAGGAGACTTAATGATTAAATGTATATGGTGTCCTGAATGGATATGGAACAGAAAATGGACACTATGGGAAAGTTAAAATAATCTGAAAAAAAAATCATTTCTTGACTTAATAGTAATATATTGATATTGGTTCAATTACTGTGGCAAATACGTCTTAATACTGGAAGGCATTAACAGAGGAAACTATGTATGAGTATATGGGAACTTTCTGAACTTATCTCTGCAATAAAACTGTAAATCTAAATTTATTCTAGAATAAAACATTTACTTACAAACAATGTTGCTCCTATCTATTCCCATAACAGCTATTTCCGGAAGGAAGGAAGGAAGGAAGGAAGGAAGGAAGGAAGGAAGGAAGGAAGGAAGGAAGGAAGGAAGGAAGGAAGGAAGGAAGGGAGGCAGGAAGGAAGGAAGGAAGGAAGGAAGGAAGGAAGGAAGGAAGGAAGGAAGGAAGGAAGGAAGGAAGGAAGGAAAAAAAGGAAGAAATGAAGAAAGGAAAGGAGGAGGAAAAATAAGGGTGAACTAGAGTAAGACTTAATTATACTGAGTAAATACTAATTGGCATAATGCTAAGCAATTTAGACATACTTAGCTGTGGATCATGGGTCAAAATTAGGTTGCTTTATTTTTCTAGCAAGGATGGTTGTGCTAATAAGGTTCACAGTGTCTGCGAAGTTCTCTTAAGGAATAAAAGGAACACAGAGCTCATTAACTAGTTGGATCTTTTAGACAAAGTGCTTAGAGGAGGTAAGTGTAAGGAGAGCAGTAGGAGTTTGAAGAGGCATTTGCAATTTACAGCTCAATGAGATGCAAAGATATTCATTATTATTAGCTTCTACTGGCAGTTCCAAAACCACAAAAGGGAGGAATAGTGACTTGTTGGTTTATGAGGCCATCTGCCTGCTTGTAACTATTATGAGGGGGTCAGTAAGTGTCCTATGGATCCATCTTAGCACCTGAACAGTGATACTTAGCATGAGTTCTGTTAAATACGGTATGAAATTGATCAAATGCATGCTGTTTTTTAAAAATTACAAATGGTAGGTAAATGGAATGAAAAAGAAATATGAGTAAAAGTGGAGACCTTATTTGAACAAAGCTCAAGTGCAAACAAGTTTGATACAAAACTAGGTCTTCAAAATTCATTTCAGGTCTCTGCCTCTCTTCTTTCTCTTCATTTTCTGTCCCAGCAACTACCAGGAGCCATGAATTTTCTAAACATCAGAAAGCTGGAAGCTTTTTAAATTTGGAACAAAGTAATGAAGTAATTGTTTAGTGTGTTGTCCTAAAACTATGCTCTTTCCCTGTCCATTGCTGAATGATCCTCTTGTCCTCTGCAAACACTGCCAGCCTTGCCCTTAGAAGGCACAGACTATAATTAAATCAGAATTCCTGACAGAATAATAATAGCAAACTCTTGTGAAACCTACTGTGTGCCAGGCTCTTTTCTAAGCATCACAGCTTCCCTAGTGTAATCATCTTTGTAACTCTATGATACATGTGGTCTTACTATTATTCGTTTACATATGAGGAAACTGAAGCACATGGGCCATCTTTGAGATCTGTCTGTGTGTGTGCATGTGTGCTGCTGGGGATGTAACACAGGTCCTTGTGCATACTATGTAAGTGCTCTACCACCAAGCTACATCCCCAGCCCCATCTCTGAAAATTTGATAGGCTGGCTCCTCATTTGCACCACAGATATTTAACAGCCCCCCAGGAAGTCATTATTTGTCTTTAGGGAAGATGCTTCTGTTTGTTATGAGTATTTGCCTCATTCTCCATTTCTCTTCTTTAAACTAGGAAAGGCGAATATATGCCAGTCTCATGAAACCCATTCCCTTTCCATGTAAAGATGAATGGGGAGATAAGATCTTCTTACGCATCGGGAAACTTCACTTGTGTGTGTGTGTGTGTGTGTGTGTGTTTATAACTTCATTTGATAACAATTAGTTCTCATTCAAACTGTAAAATTATTCAAAGTGGTAACATACATATTTAATAAAAACATACACGTTGTTTATTCAATCTGCATCTTCATTATGTTTTTCTGAACAACTACACAGGGATACTGTTTGGGATACACCTTCTTCTGGCCCAGAAAACTTTGTTGAGTCTGATATCAATGCACACTTCTATAGTCCCTACCTCCTTCATGGAAAATTTCTGGATCTCTTTGAGTGCTGAAGAAATATGCTTCTTGAAGCTCATTGTGTGAAATTTTTACTTAATATAACATATGCATTTATTGCTTCCATTATTAAATACAAGCACATTTCTAAGCATTTTGAAAAGCAAAAATATCTATTATCCTAACGCAAAGATTGTTTTAGTATTTTGGTATATTTCATTCTAGATTTCAGATTAATCTAAAATTTCATACTGAGCATTTCAGCCACTGCACAGAATATATAAAAATGCTAGTTCTTACAGCCCTATTTATTTTGTTTCTTCAGAAAAATTTTTCCTTTGAGCAGCAAAAACTTAAAACATTATATAGTTGCAAAAATGAATCTTCCAAACTTTGCACAGCCTGTAATCAAAAGCTACTTTATGAAAAATATGCTCAGTTCTTTTTATAATCAAATATTTTTGAGGTTCTAGAGATGGAACCCAGGGCCTTGCATATGCTAGACAAGTGCTAAGCCACTGAGCTATAAACCCAACCTTTAAAATAAAATATAAAAGAGATGAAATTCCTAGGTACCGCTGAGTTACTGGTTATTCAGATACGAAATTAAATCAAAGGCACATCCCAGCTTTCTTAGACGTTTGAGAAAAAAAGAGTATGCAGAATATGCAATTATTCAAAACTAAAACTCAATCTGTGAGTGGGAGTAGGAGTGGGAGTGGGAGGGACTGAAAGGCCTTATTCTTAATATGTGGTTAGGGGAGTGTATTTAGGACCACTATTTAAAAAGTCAACTAGCTGTCAGCCTGCCAACACATGTAAAACTCATCATAAATCATCTTTATTTGAAATATAATAAAATGTTAGAAATTTCGTATAACTTCTAGGGGAAAACTAAAATCAAAATAGTAAATGTTTATTTTTTTCTTTTCTTGGAAACTATTTTAGATTCACTTTATGCCTTCCATCTTTAAAACAAAACTATTAATACACATTGACACTTTAGGAAACATCTCATATTGCATGCAGTCATTTCAAGATCAGCTTTAATTAAGGGATATGTTATAGCTTGTATCTAGATGTCCCTCTAAAATCTCATGTGCTCAGAATGGGGCTTTTGGGAAGTGGTTGGATCATGTGTATGTGATGCAAGATTAGGATTGTGATACTGGGATTAAGAGTGTGTGATAACTAAATTGGTTTAGCATAGTTCTAGGTGTGAATAATGGAAGACCTGTCCATGACTGGGACCAATCAGTAGGCTTGTAGCCTTTATGGAATATAAAGGGACAAAGAGAAGGCAGGTTCATTGTGTCACTGCCTCCTGACCATTCTTCCATGGGCTGTTTTTCCTCTGTGATGCCTCTTTGCCTTGCTACCCTACTTTGGAGCCAGTGAACTATAGACTGAAACTGCTACAAATGGGGCCATAATAAACTTTTCCTTTAACTTGTGGGTGTCAGGTATTTTGTCCCAGAAATAAGAAAAGCAAGTAAGACAGGATATGTAAATAAAAAGATGCATTTAAGAGGACAGAAGATTAGTTTAAGTAGATCAGACAGAAGGAAAAAACCAAGAAAGAAAAGTGTTCCTGCCTAAGCATATCTGCATCTCCCTTATGTACCAAGTTGCCTGTAGCTCAGACTCTTCCTTAAATACCACTGGCCTAAACTTTCACCCTCCACAGATCTGCCCTACCTTCACTCTATCAGTCTGTTTCCTTAGTGATCAGCATCACCACACTCAGGAAACTCCAGATCTTTGAACTGACTTCATCCAACATACTAGGTTACTCTCTTCCTGCTTCGTCTTCCAGAGGGAAATACACATTTTTATGTCTTTAACTTTGTATTTTTCTGGCCTTGAGATTTGGCCTCTGCAGCCAATTCCGAACTTCTGCTGACTTATCACTTAAATTACCTTTTTTTATTGAGTACTCTTCTTCATATTTAGGAATTCTATATGATAGATTTGTTTAAGCACAATAACACATTTGGATAACAAAGGCCCCAAAGCAGTCTAATTAGAGACATTAAAAATAAGAATATATGAGTCAGGAGGAGTATATGAGCCCATGAGTTCCAGACCAGCATTGGAAATGTAGCAAGACTCTGTCTCTTAAAAAAAGAAAAAAGAAAAAGAAAAAGGGCCAGGGGTTTAGCTCAGCGGCGTACATGACTATTTGGCAAATGCAAGGTTGTGAGTTCGATCCCTGGTACCAAAAATAAATAAATAATAAAAAAATACTGTGTCACTAAATCATTCCTTTTGCTCCATTTTGCATTTTAAACAAAAGTAGACCTTTATATAGCATTTATTAACAAAATATGTTTGAAACACAAAATATTCTCAGAAAACTCTGTTGCTCTTGGGAGATGTAAAACAGGATATATGAAGATGTATTTAAAAGTATTAAGTAAGACCTACAATTTGAGTCAAAGTAAAATGAATCATAAACAATGCACAGGTGACTCCATACCAATTGCTACTATGTAACATGTTCTGAAAAATATGATATGGTAGTCTGAGGTGAAGGGAGGGGAAAAATCACTGTAGCCTGAAATTCCTTTAATGATCAACAGTATTTTTATTTAACATACAAAACATTTAAGAATGCTGTTTGCAATCAGCCAATCAAGACATATAAATAATTTACCTTATGATAGGAAGAGTTTTTGAATTTAAGAAAAGTAGATGAAGAAGAGTCGATGATTTTATATATATATATATATATATATATATATATATATATTTGCAAGTTATTGAGGAGGCAAGAACATCACCATGTGAGAAGAAAAGAAAGAGAAAAGGTACTCAGACTTCACAATTTTACCTACCTATGTTGTCCTGATTATGCTGAATCACCATAATAATAACTCTTCCACTGAAATTCTTGCTATGTGCTAAATACTGTGTTGTTTATATTTTCAATAACTTCCAGACAATCTACTGGTGTTAGGTGTGATACTGAAATCCAGAAAGTTAACTGACTTGTCCAAGGTCACAAAGGTGGCAGAGCTGAAATTAAAACTCAAGACCAGCTCACACAGTAGAATTGCTAATATCCACTTTTAGCAGTACACACAGGCTGTGGAGGGAGTCAGCTTTTGGTGATGTGTAGTTATGTATGTATGTATATTTTCAATAATTTATGAAGATGAATTTGTATCAAAAATAATTTTTATGTTATAAGTGTATTGTTTGAAAGCTAAAAGTCACAAACATGCAAACAAACAGAAAAAGAAGAAATGTAAAGCTACTCACAAGCCCTTCTACTTTGAGCCAGCTAATCTTAACATATTCTAGCTCCTAAGCATATATAAATCAAAGGGCACAAGACTTTTAAGGGTTTTAATTACAGACTTCCAAATTGCCAGGAAAACTGTTTCAGCATCTTATACTATATTAAAGTGAAATATCACTCTCAAGGGATTTGTTAATTGGGTTATCCCTATCACAGACAAGTTTCTACAAAATCTCAGAAATTTCCAAGTGGAGAAAGATTATTGGATTTAACATTAAAAAGTTTTGTGCTTAAATAGCAACTAGCTAGAGTTGATAATGAAGGAGTGTGCTACTTTTACAGCAGCAAAAATAGCACTAAGAAAGGATAGGATTATGCTGACAATTATCAAAAATTTAGAAGATGAATAATTTAAGACCATTTTGAAGTACAAAAGAAACAATTGGAAAAGTTATTCATTGTTGGACATGAAGGCTCAATTTATAAAAGATATAAATTCTCTTCAGGTTTATTCATAAATTAATATGATAGCAATGAAAATTGAAGCAGATTTCACTTGCATCATTTTTGGTGATACGAGTAGGAATAAGACAAGACAAAGCCACTCTAAAGCTCCTACAGAAAAATAAATAAACTAAAGTAATGGGAAAATTTAATAAGAGGGCAAAAGTAAGGAAGGCCATCTCTGCCAATCAAAAAACCATTTATAAGACCTCGACATTTAAAATCCTGTGACATTAATGCACAGATATTATGATAGACTAATGGAACAGAAAAGAAAATACAGCAGACCATACCACATGCAACAATTTGATATATGATATACATAACCTCTTACAGCAGTGCTGAAAAGTAGATATTCAACAAATAGTTTTGAAAAACTTTGTAATCATATGGAAAAATAATTTTTTATCTATTAATTCATGCCAACCACCCATACAAATTCAAAATAGATCAAAGTTGTAATTGAAATCTTATAAGTGATAGAATAGAACATAGGGAAATTATTTGATAGCCTCTGGGGTGAGGCTTTTAAATTTCAAAATCCAGGAACAATAATATTAAAAACTGATATACTTAATACTTAAAAAGATAAAGTTTATACTAGAAAAATAAACATCAACTCCATAGACATATGAAAAACTTGAAGGAAGGTTTCATTTATATCACCAACAAAAGTGATTACTCCTTTTAATTATCCATCTGAATCCCTGGAATAACCCTAATTCACTAAGGAACTGGTATATAAAGCAAATGTAAAATTAGTAGTACAAAACTTTCTGGCCAACCTAGAAGACAAAATAGCATGTTATTAGGCAAAATTTCATCCAAATAAAGCAAGCATGTTAACCAAACCAGCAACTTTGAAGACCACTTAATAGGAACACAAAATAATCTCACTCTTTCTATAAGCATTACATATTTCAATTTTAAATAACCCTACTGCCTTTGCAGTTGTGGCTTTCCTTTATCTCTGGCTCTCTCACCTAGAATCATGGTACACATGAAAGGCCATCCAGACATGCTGAGAACATGGCTAAAACTCCAGACTACAATTTACTCTTATGGACAGAGCCTAAAACTGACCACCTATCCCCACTCAACTGCCTTAAGGTCCCACTTTGTTCCTCCAGTAGCCTTGGAAATATAGGAATGACCTGTATGGTCCTGGGTCCAGGTTCAGGCTACTCTGTGGGTGGTAACAGCCACCACCTTCCAGGGCATTCTGGCCTTCGCACTGCTAAAGCCCAGTTAAATGTCCCCAAATCATATGGAAAATGGTCGTGAAACAGAAATGTTTAATTGGTAACAAGTGGTAAAGGACCACAGGTTTCTGGCTATGCCCCAAAAAATCTCACCATATCTAGTATTATAAATCTGTTGGGCAGTTAATTCAGGAAAATTCCATTAAATTGCGTTCAGCAAAATATATACAATTACTTGACTTATTGTTTGCTATCTTTTCAAAACATTTAAATTCATTTAACCATGTGTATCTCTTGTCTAAATACATTGATTAAATTCATATTTACATCAACAGTCATTTAACAAACTTTAAAAGCTTTTAATGTATTCTGTGAATGAAAGCAGCATTTAGTTGACAAGAAGAGAAAGAGAACAGACAAGAAAGAGGAGGAATAGGAGAGGAAGGGAGGGAAGAGTAGAAGAAAAGAGGAAAAGAGGAAGAGAGAAGAGAAAATAAGAAAATCTGCAAAATACATATAGCCAAATGATACATTTAGTACAAACGAGATTTTTTCAATAAATCACAACATGCTTCTTCCTCTGGCAGAATCTATCAGTCATCACTTTGGCTCAATATTTGCAAGGAAATCAAATGCAAGTGTGTTACTTTTTCCAACATAAACTGAAATGGATTCTGTAAGCACTACTTCCCAGTCTTGTGAACCATAAGTAGGAGGAACTTCTGGGACACAGTGGCAGGAATGATGTCCTTCTAGGAATCTAGCAACATATTTAATTTTATATCCAAATGTGCATCTAAGAATTCATATTTACTCATCTATGATTTTTAATGGATACAAGTGATGGGAACAAAAGAGCTTAGATGTCAAAATAGAGTCCTGACAATTTAAGCCTCCCAAGACTGCTCCCATCTCTCTTTGGACTCTCCTTGATCCCCAAATTTTCAAGAATTTTCATGACATTCCTCATCTCTTTCATTTTTCTTCTCAATAAATATATAAGGTCAGATTTTTTCAGAAATGTGAAGATGCAAATAGCAAACAGCAAACAAATAACTCAAGGAGATGATTAGCTCCATGATAAGCTACATTTCACCTATGACTATAAGCTATAAATAGACAAAGTTAGGTCAATTCTTTAAAAGAAAAATTTATTTTAATAAAGTGACCTGAAATCCCAATTTGTAGCTGACCACCACATCTACTCAAAGATTCATTTACTCTTAGACTCATTGATCCATGGATTTATATGTTAAGTACATAGGGAGCATCAAATATGTTTCAAGTTTGGTAATATATTCTGAACTTCAAAGATAAATCAGTAAGTAAAGCTTAAATGTGATATACTGTGAGACGGTATCTATAAACTCCCCACATTTGATAAAAGACACCAAAAAGTTGAGTAAAACAAAAATAGGATAATCCCAAGGAAATCTAGGCCATGAAACTTGTAAGTAAACTTTTGAAAACTAAAGACAAAGACAAGAAAGGAGACACATTACCTGTATAAAACATCAATTAGAATGACAGAGGATCTTTCCTAAGAAGCCACAGAGGTGAAAGAACTGCTGAAAGAAAAAGAATTGTCAACTGTAAATTTGACAGCTGACAAAATACTCCATAGCAAATGAAGATAAACAGTATGGAGATTTCTAAAAACGACAAAAACAACAAAAATAAAACTAGGAATAGAGGTCCCATTCAACAGAACTATTCCCCTTCTGAGTATCTTCTGGAGGAATTGAAAACATCATACACACACCTATGTCTTGAAGATTTTTGTCTATTTTCTCTTCCAGTAAATTTAGTGTTTCTGTTTTAATATTTAGCTCTTTGATCCATTTCGAGTTTACTGCATAATGACATACAAGGGTTTAGTTTTATTCTGACATGTGGCAAGCCAGTTTTTCCAGCACCATTTATTAAAGAGGCTGTCTTTCTTCCACTGAACATATTTGGCCCTTTGTCAGAGATAACGTGCCTGAGAGTGTTTGAGGAAGCATCTGCATCTTCTATTCTGTTCCACTGACCATCAGGTCTATTTTTCTGCCAATACTATGCCGTTTTGGGGGGACGTTTGTTTTTATTTCAAGCACACTATTTTGTAATATAATTTCAGGTCTGATATTGTGATACCGCTGGACTTGCATTTGTTGCTCAGGATTGCTTTTGTTATCTGAGGTCTTTTCTTGTTCCAAATGATCTTTAGGAAGACTTTATGAAAAAAAACTAGACTGCGTGGGAAATAGGACAAAGAATCAACAAATGCGATGTCACCTAACTAAAAAGCTTTTACACAACAAAGGGAATCATTAACAGGGTGAAAACACAGCCCACAGAGTGGGAAAAAATTATAACCAGTTGTCCCCCAGAAAAAGGACTTAAAATTAGAACATATAAACAATTGAAAAAAATCAGACCCCCCCCAAATTAAAAAGCCCAATCCATAAATGGGCATCTGAGATGAATATACACTTCCCAGCTGAAGAATTACTAACAGAAAACAAATATATGAAAAATGTTCAACATCATTGATTGCTCAAGAGATACAAGTTAAAAAAGCACCCCAGAAAAAATGACTATCATCAAAAAATCAACCAATAACGAATGTTGGAGTGGCAGTGGGGAAAAAGGAACACTTCTTCACTGTTGGTGGGAACATAGAATGGTGCCAACAATGTGGAAATCAGTGTGGAGATTCCTTAAAATTTTAGGTTTAGATGTTAAATTCCACCCAACTATTTCCCTTCTGTGTATCTTCCCAGGAGAATTAAAAACATCATACCACAGAGATACATGTGCACCCATGTTCACAGCAGCATAATTTTTAATAGCTAAATATTGGAAACAACCCAAATACCCATCAACAGAGAAATGGATTAAAAATGAGTTTTTTAATATAATGGAATATCACTCAGCCATAAAGAAGAATAAACTGGAGACTTTTATGGGTAAATGGATGAAACTCAAAATCATACTTATATGTGAAATTTTTTTATTTTACAGAGAATAAAACCAAAGAGGACAGAACAAAGCAGATCAGAACAGAACAAGGCAAGCAACACAGCACTTCTCAACAAGATAATTGGACATCAACAACAGCCATCATAATGTTTCTTTCTTTGAAATAGTTAAGCACAACCTCACACACAACAATATCAAACATAACAAAGTAGAATAAAACCATTCAAGAGAATGAAAGTATTACAAGGCATTCTGAACCTAATAACAGAAAATGAACAATGGCTACTATAATATCTCATTTTCCATAAAAGATTTGTTTATACTATCATACATATCAAAATCCAACAAAACACAACATAATAGAAGCAATGGTAGTAGAACAAAAGCATGATAGGGCTTCAAAGCAAGATGATATTAAATCAGCAATGATTGCCATATTGTCTTGTTTCCCTCAAAGTAGCTGTTCATACCATCACACATAATAAGATCAAACAAAATGGAATAAAGTGATTCCAACCAATGAATGAAAACATTATAAGACTTCTGAGCAAGATAATAGGGCATGATTGCCATAAAATCTTATGTACCCTTATCATTTCTTACACAAGGGAGGCTATATGGTATTTATACATGTGAGTTTGATATGGTCTCAAGTTGCATGCATTAATTTATAAATATCTCAATGTGATCATTCTTTATAGCTGAGTAGTACTCCACTATATAAAAGTACCACAATTTTTTTTTTTATTATTCCTCAGTTGATGGGCACTTAGGTTGTTTCCAAGATCTGGCTATTACAAACTGTGCCGCTATAAACATGGATGCACATATATCAATGTGGTAAGATGTTTTCAGTTCTTCTGGGAATATGCCTAAGAGGAATAGCTGGGTCAAATGGGACTTCAAACCCCAGCTTTTTGAGGAATCTCCAGACTGACTTCCACAGTGGTTGTACCAGTCTACACTCCCAGCAACAATGCAGAAGAGCTCTTTTTTCCCCACAGCCTCTCCAGCATTTGTTGTTGATAATTTTGTTGATCCTGGCCATACTTTCTGGAGTGAGATGGAATGTCAGTGTGGTTTTAATTAGTATTTCTCTAATGGCTAATGATGATGAACATTTTTCATGTATTTATTTGCCATTTGTATTTCTTCATCTGAGAACTGTGTGTTCATCTCAGATGCCCATTTTTGGATTGGGTCTTTGAATTTCGGTGGTCTGATTTTTTGTAATTCTTTCTAAGTTCTAAAAAAGACAGAAGTCCTTTATCTGAGGGACATTTCACTAAGATTATTTCCCAGTTTGTGGGTTTTCTTTTCACTGTGCGGGAGATTTCTTTGGGCATGCAGAAACTCTTTAATAAGACGTGATCCCAGTTATTGATTCTGGGAAGTATTTCCTGTGCAGTTTGGTTCTTGTTCATGAATTCTCTACCTACCCTTATGTCTTCAAGATTTTTTACCTACTTTGTCTTGCAACAGATTTAGTGTTTCTGTTTTAATATTTAGATCTTTGATCCATTGAGGTTTTAGTTTAGTACATGGTGATAGGCATGGGTCTAATTTTAGTTTTTGGCATATGGATAGCCAGTTTTCCCAGCACCATTTATTAAAGATACTATCGTTCTTCTAGTGAACATGTTTGGGTCCTTTATCAAAGATAAGGTGGTTGAGTGTGTTTGTAGTTGTGGTTGTATCTTCTAATGTATTCCATTGACCTTCAGATCTGTTTTTATTCCAGTACCATGTTGATTTTAATACAGTAGCTTTGTAGTATAACTTCAAGTCTGGGATTGTGATACTTCCTGCCTTGCCTTTGCTGCTTAGAATTGCCTTTGCTATTCTAGGTCTCTTCTGGTTGCAGATGAATTTTAGGGGTGATTTCTCTAGATCTATGAGGTATGTTAGTGGTATTTTAATTGGGATTGCATTGAATCAGTATAACAGTTTTGGGAGAATTGCCATTTTAACAATATTTATTCTTTGTATTCATGAATAAGAGATATCTTTCCATTTTCTGTGGTCCTCTTCAATTTCTTTTTCAGGGTATAATAATTTTCCCTGTATAACTCTTTTACTTCTTTCATTAGATTAATTCCTAAGTATTTCATTTTTTTGTATGCTAGTGTGAAGGGTGTGGCTTCTCTTATTTCTATCTGGGTGATTTTGATGTTAGTGTATAGGAATGCTATTGATTTTTGAGTATTGACTTTTTAGCCAGCTACATTGCTCAATTTATTATATCTAGGATTCTTTCAATGGAGTTGGGGCTGGTCTTCTATGTATAGTATCACGTTGTGTGCAAATAATGCTAATTTAATTTCCTCTTTTCCTCTCTTTACTCCATTCATTGCTCTCTCTTGTCTCATTGTTCTGGCTAGTAGTTCCAGTACTATGCTGAATAGGAGCAGTAATAAAGGACATCCTTGTCTTGTGCCTGATTTTAAGATAAAGGCTTTCAGTTTTTGGCCATTTAATATGATGCTGCCTGTTGGTTTGCTGTAGATGGTCTTTATGATATTGTGGTAAAGACCATCTATTCCAATTCTCTGTAAGGTTCTTATGAATGAGTGTTGGATCTTATCAAAAGCTTATTCTGCATCTATAGAAATGATCATGTGATTCTTACTTTTGGCTCTATTGATTTGGTGGATTACATTTATTGATTTATGTATGTTGAACCATCCCTGCATGCCTGGGATGAATCCCAATTGGTCATGGTGTATAATCTTCTTGATGATTTACTGTATCCTGTTTGCCAATATTTTATTGAGAATTTTTGCATCTATGCTCATTAGGGAGGTTGGCCTGTAGTTCTCTTTTTTAACTTGGCCTTTCTCAGGATTTGTTATTAGAGTAATATTTGCTTCCAGGAATGACTTAGGGAGAATTGCTTCCCTCTCGATTTCATTGAAGAGTTTGAGGAGTGTCAGCATTAAGTCTTCTTTGTATTTCTTGTAGAATTCCACAGTGAATCTGTCTGGGCTTGGGCTGTCATTTGTTGGTAAGGGCTTAATTACATTTTCAATTTCATTCATAGAAATTGGATTATTCAGCAGTTTTACATCTTCTTGATCAAGCTTTGGTGGTTCATAGGTTTCTAGGAATCTGTCCATTTGTTCTGTGTTATGGAACCTATAAGCGTAGAGGTTTTCAAAATAGGTGTTAATGATCTTCTGTATTTCCACAGAGTTGGTAGTGATTTCACCTTTTTCATCCCATATTGCATGTATGTGTGTCCTTTCTTTCCTTTTTTAATAAGGTTGCTAGGGGGCTTATCAATTTTATTTATTCTTTCAAAGAACCAATTCTTTGATTAATGATTCTTTGTATTGTTTTCTTAGTCTCTATTGCATTAAATTCTGCTCTGATCTTTATAATTACCTCCCTTCTTTTGGCTTTGGGCTTGACTTGCCCTTCTTTTTCTAGATTTTTGAGGTGCAGTATCAGGTTGTTTATTTGTGTTCGCTCTGTTTTCCTAATGTGGGAACTCAGTGCAATGAATTTTCCTCTGAGGACCACTTTCACTGCATCCCACAAGTTCCAGTAAGTTGTATGTGTATTTTTATTTTCTTGTAGATACTGTTTAATTTCTTCTTTAATTTCTTCTGTCACCCACTGATTTCTCAAGAGTGTATTATTTAATTTCCAAGTGTTTGTGGTGTTTTTGTAGTTTCTTTTATCATTAATTTCTGGTTTCATAGTGCTATGATCCAATAACATGCATGGGATTATTGCAATTATTTTGCATTTACTTAAATATGTTCTGTGGGCTAGTATATGTTCTATTTTAGAGAATGACCCATATGCTGCTGAGAAGAATGTATATCCTGATGTTGTTGAGTGGAACACTCTGTATATGTCTATCAACTCCATTTGTTCACAGGTGTGATTCAGTTCTGTTATTTCTTTGCTGATTTTATGTCTAGTTGATCTATTCCTTTGTGTCAAAGGTGTTTTAAGGTCTCCTGTTATTATTGTGTTGCCTATTTGATTTTTCATTTCTGTTAATACTTGCTTTGTGTAGTTGGGTGCTCTGGAATTTGATGCATATATATTTTAGATTGTTATCTCTTCAGCTTGAAGTTTTTCTGTAACTAGTATGTAGTGACCTTCTTTTTCTCTTTGGATCATCCTTGGTTTGAAGTTCACCTTGTCTGCATACAGAATAGATATCCCCGCTTTTTTTTTCATTTGCTGTTGCATGGAGTATTGTTTCAATCTATGAGTTTCCTTTTGGGTTAGATGGGTTTCTTGTAGAGAGCATATTTTTGGACATTGTTTCTTGATCCATTCTGCCACTCTGTTTTTTTTAATTGGTGAATTCAGGCCATTTACATTATTTGTTATAACTGTTATATATTGGATTATTGTTGATATGTTATCTTTCTGCTGTTGTATCTTTACCTTCCCATTCTGTTTAATTGTCTATCTGGTTTTTTCCTATATATCTTACTGGTTTTTTCCTATATGTATCTAGAATGTCTGTCAGTATTCTTTGTGGGGTTAGTTTGGTGATCATGAAGTTCTTCAGCTGTTCTTTGTTCTGTAAGCATCTGATTTCTCCATCCATTTTGAAGGACAGTTTTGCAGGGTACAGCAGTCTGGGTTGGAAGTCATTTTCCTTTAGGATCTGAAACACTTCACTCCATGCTTATCTTGACTTCATTGTTTGTGTTGAGAAGTCTGCTGTGATTCTGATAGGTTTTCCTTTATAGGTGATCTGTCTTTTCTCTCTAACAGCTTTTAGTATTCTGTTCTTATGTTGGATTTCTGGGATGGTGATTATTATATGTCTGGGTGTAGTTTTATTTTGGTTATGGCTATTTGAAGTTCTATATGCTTCACTAATCCATATATCAGTTTCCAGTTTCATTTTTGGGAAGTTTTCAGCTATTACTTCTGTAAATAGCCTCTTGATATCATTTGTATTGTCCCCTTATTTTTCATTTATCCCTATTAATCTTATGTTGTTTTTCTTTGCATCATCTTGCAGCTGTTGAATTTTTATTTCCTTATTCCTTGTTAGTTTTATAGGATCTTCCTTTCCTGTTCACTAGCTGTAATCTTATCTTCAAGGTCTGAAGTTTCATTGAGGTGGTTTTGGCAACTTTCAATAGAATTTTTGATTTCCTGTATATCTCTTTGAATCTGCTTCATGTATTCTCTTTGTTTCTTATACTGTTCTTTTGGGGATTCTATCTTTTTGCTTTGTTCCTCTAATATTTTAGCTGTGTCTTCTTTAGATGTGTTCAGTATTTCTTTCACTACTTTTATAATTTCTTCTTTTACCTGCAAGATTATTTCTGATTTGAGTTCCTTCATAGCTTCCCTTACTTGCTTCTTTCTTTCAGTGGATATCATTTCAGGCATTTCAGGCATTTCAAGTGTATGACTAGTATTTTCTTCTATGTACATGGCTCCTAGGCTTTCTTGGGATGGGCTAGAAGTTTGAGATTGCATTTTGGTCTTTCATTTTGTCATTTTCCTTTATTTCTTTGTTTCAAGAAATGTTCCAAACCTTTCCCTGGGTGTGTTGGAAGTCACCTCTTGCATCCTCGTCTCCTGGTACTCATGTGGACTTGGCTCCCCTTACATTATGGGCCTGGCTCCCCTGGCGGCACAGGCCTGGTTCCCCTGATTGAATGAAGGTTGCTGGGCATGGTCCACCCAAGCCTGTGAAACCTCTGGAGACTACTCCAATGTCCTAGGAGGCTGGGTGGGCACCCAATCTCGGGGAACGATAGTCCCAGACTCTCTCCGGGCCAGGGCCAGTGAGCTGGAACTCACCACGCAGTGGCGTGGCCCTGGCTTCCCTTGCATCACAGGTCTGGCTCCCTTGGTTGAATGAAGGTCTCATAAGTGAAATTAATCAGACCCATATGTGCAAACATAGTATTGTCTCACTAGTGTGAAAAACTGAACAATTAAATCAGGTAAAAATGTACAATAGATTTTGTGAATTGGGAAGAAACTGTACAAAGGAAATGACAAAGTGATAGGGAAAAAGAGAAAAGAAGAAAGAAAAAAGGAAAAATATATGTATATATAAAACAGTTAAGATAACTACACAGTTAGCTTCACTTAGTTTATTGAAAAGAAAGTTTTCTGCTAATATTGTTTGGACAAGATATCATACCTATGTCTTGTACTCTGAATAACAACTGCAATACATTATGTAATAACTATTGTAACAGTCCTACTAACTTGATTTGAAACTTGGTTTCATTGCTATGTTTACCTTTTTTCTTTAAAATAAAATTTTAAAAAATTATTATACTGCAACAATATATGTGTAGCTATGTTTATAGTAGCATAGTTTATAATAGCTAAATCTTGAAAACAACCCAAATGACCATCAACTGAGGAATGAATTAAAAAAATAAGGGTTGTTTGTATGCAAAGGAGTACTACTCAGCCATAAAGAATGATAGACTTCAGACTTTGTAGGTAAATGATTGCAACTTGAGATCACACTCATAAGAGAAATACATCAGACTCATATGTGTAAACATCATATTGTCTCCCTGGTATGAGAAGCTGAAAGAATAAATAATATCCAAAATGTACTGTAGATATTGTGAAATGGGAGGAAACGGTTCAAAAGGAAAGACAAAGTGGGGTGAGGGAAAAGAGAAAGGAAGGAAGGGAACAGGAAAAATATATAAAATGATTATACTACAAGTTTCTCTTAGTTCACTAAAAAGAAAAATTTGTGCTAATGTCATTTGGGCATATGCCTATGTCTTATACTCTGAGTAACTATTTAAAGATAACAATACATAATGTATTAACTATTCTATCCTATTGTTTTGTTTTGAAATTTTATTGTTGCTTTAAAATAAAAAAATAAAATAAAAACAAACAGATAAAAGAAAACTATAAGAATTTGTTACTGAAAAACCTACCCCTAAAATACTTGATAAAAAAATTCTTCAAACAGAAAATAATAGATAAAAGAAGGAATTTCAGTACATCAGGAACAACTGAAGAGCAGGAGTATTGGTAACAAAATAGTCTGTGGTTTCATTCATGAGTTTCATAAACCATGTTTGATGATTGAAACCAAAGTTATGTGATACTCAAGGCAATGGTTTTCAAAGGTGGTAAATGTAGAGGGACATGAAGAGAAGTGAAATTTCCACATTTCACTAGCATTAAAATGTTGATATAAGTAGACTCCTACAAGTTAAAATTATGTTACTATATTAATAGCAATAGAATGAGCATGGCAAAAACTATAAAGAGACATAAACTTAAATATATCACGAGCAAATTAAGCTGGGATCCTAAAATCTGTTCAAGTAACAGACACATACACAAAGAGCGATAAATCAAAACCAGTGGAAACTAATAGAAAAAATGCAGTAAGATGTTAAATCAATTAAGCATTAACATGAAAATAACTTAAATATAAATTATGAAACTAAACCAAAAGATGGAGGTGGGCACTGAGGATTAAATAGCAACACAACTCAGCTATATTCTCATCACAAGAAATTCAATTCAATTTCTGTAATAGAGGTAAGGTGAAAGTAAAAGGATGCAAAAAGAAATCATGTAGGCATTAATACAAAACAGCTGAAGTGACTACATTAATGTATGATAAAGTGAATTTAGATCAAATGCAATTACTAAAGATGGAGTGACATTATAATGATAAAAAAGGTTAATCCACAAGAAAACATAAATCTAAATGTGCATGCAGTAAACCAGAGTAGCTGACAATACATGAACCAAAATGTGATAGAGTTGAAAGGAGAAAGAGTCAAATTCTGAATCAGATATTTCAGCACTTTTATCTTCATAGCTGATAATACAATACAGAAAATCAGAAAAGCTACAGAACTCAACAATACCATCAACTAAAAAAGATGTCTTGGAAATTTATAGCACATTTTTTTCCAACAACAGCAATATATTCATTCTTTTTAAGCCCATGGAATATGCAGGTGCTCCTTGATTCATGATGGGCTTATATTACAATAAACAATCATAAAGTGAAAACATTTTAAGTCAAAACACCATAGCTTAGAGACACTCGACATTATAAAGTATTGCTTCTTTCTCCTCATGGTTGTAAGCCTATCTAGTAACTGTGGCTCACTGCCTCTGCCCAGCATCATGAGAGAGGTTTGTGAAACATACTGCTGCCCTGGGAATAGATCACACTTCAAAATCTGGAATACAAATTCTATTGAACATGTATCACTGTCACAACATTATAAAGTCAAAATATTATATGTTGAGGTCAACATAGGCTACATAATGAGATTGAGGTCAGACTGAATGACATAGGGAGATTTTATCACAAAAAACAAAACAAATAAATGATATGTCAAATTAGCCTAAGTCAGAGACTTTCTGTATATCAAAATAGACCACATATTGGGCTATAAAACAAATATCAATATTTTTTTATTTAAAAAGAAAAAAACAGAAAACAAGGGAAGCAACAGTACAAAATTCCAAAAAAATGAGATAAACTAAACACTAAAAAATCACTAGTTGACAAATTACATAATGACATCTTAGAAACAATTGTTCAAGTTAAAGAATTAAAGCACAGAAAGAGTACATTCAAACTGCAAGACTGCAAACAGTTCTGCACAATGATCCAAAACAAACTTAATCATATTTGGTTATCAATCCTACACCCTTAAACATACATGCAGTTATATCCTTTAAAGCACTTTCTTTCCTCTCTTTTTTACAATAGCAATTACACATTTTGGGTTTTATTACTCATGCATTTCTTATTACTTTTATTTTAGTTAATAAATTATATATTGTCCTCTTAGAAATAGTTTTTCAAGTTACAAAATTAAAGCACACAAAGTGGACATGTAAACAATGAGACTGAAAACAGTTCTGTTCAACAATCCAACAAAATTCAATAATTTGGTTATCAATCCTACACACTTAAACCTACATGCAATTACATCCTTTATAGCACTCTCCTTTCCTCTCTTTTTTACAATAGCAATTACACATTTTGGCTTTTATTACTCCTACATTTCTTATTACTTTTTACACTAGAGACACAATGTGATATTTATAAATATGATTCTTACAGATTTCACTCACGAGAATTGGCTCAAGTTGCCTCCATTTGCCTGTGAAGGCTTCAAGATCAAACTTTTTATAGCTTAGTAGTATTCTACTGTATAAAAATACCATATCTTTTTCATCCACTCTGAAGTTCATGGGCATTTTGGTTGTCTCCAAGATTTATCTATTAAAAATTGTGCTGCTATGAACATGGGGGGACATATATCACTGTGATATGACCTTTCCAGGTTTTCTGGGAAAATGCCCAGGAGGGGAATAGCTGGGTTGAATGGAACTTCCAATCCTAGTCTGAGAAATCTTCATACTGATTTCCATAGTGGCTGCACTCCCACCAACAGTGGAGCAGTGTTCCTTTTTCCCCACAGCCTCGCCAGCATTTGTTATCAGTTGTTTTCTTGATGGCAGCTATTCTTTCTGGAGTGAGATGAAATCTCAATGCTGCTTTAATTTGAATTTCTTGAATGACCAGTGATGGTGAACATTTCTTCATGTATTTATTTGCCATTTGTATATCTTCCTCTGAGAACTGTGTTCATCTCAGATGCTCATTTTTGGAGAGGGACTTTAAGTTTGGCGGGCTTGATATGTTTCAGTTCTTTATAAGTTCTGGATATAAGTCCTTTATCTTATATACAGGGGTTGCTGGCTAAAATTCTTTCCCATTCTGTGGGTTTTCTTTTGACATTGTTGATTTCTTTTGAAGTGCAGAAACTTTTCAATAGTAGGAGATCCCAGTTGTTGATTCTTTGAAGTGTTTCCCATGTAATTTGTGTTTTGTTTATGAATTCTCTGCCTAACCCCATGTCTCCAAGACTCCCACCTACCTTGTCTTCCAGTAGATGTAGTGGATAATATTTTAATATTTAGGTCTTTGATCCATTTAGACTTTAGTTGTGTGCAGGGTGATAGGCTTGGATCTAGTTTCAGTCTTTGGCAGGTGGAGAGCCAATTTTTCCAACACCATTTATTAAAGAGGCTATCTTTCTTCCAGTGAATATATTTAGCCCCTTCGTTGAGTATCAGGTGGCTGAGTGTCTTTGTATTTGTGCTTGCATCTTCTAGTCTGTTCCATTGATCCTCAGGTCTATTTCTTTGCCAGTACCAAGCTGATTTTATCCCTGTGGCTTTGTAGTATAGTTTCAAATCAGGGAATCATATGCCTCCTTTCTTGTCTTTGTTGCCTAGAATTGCCTTTGCTATTCTAGGTTTCTTCTGTTTTCAAATGAATTTTAGGAGTTTTTTCTGTAAATCTGTGAGGTATGTCAATGGTATTTTGATTGGAATTGCATTAAATCTGTATAAAAGCTTAGGGAGTATGGCCATTTTTCACAATATTGGTTCCTAGCCAAGAACAAGGAATATCCTTCCATTTTCTAATATCATTTTCAATCTCCTTTTTTAGCATAGTATAATTTTCATCATATAGGTATTTTACATTCTTAGTTAGGTTGATTCCCAACTATTTCATTTTTTACATGCTATTGTGAATGGTGATATTTCCATAATTTCTCTCTCAGTGAGTTTTTTGTTTGTGTACAGCAATGCTAATAATGTTTGAGCACTGACTTTGTAACCAGCTACACTGCTGAACTAGTTTATTACCTCTAAAGTGTTTTAATGGAGTTTTTTGGGTCTTCTATATAGAGCATCATGTCATCTGCAAATAGTGATAATTTAACTTCTATTCCTATCTTTATTCCTTTTATTTCTCTCTCTTGTCTGATTGCCCTTGCTAGTGTTTCCAGCACTATATTGAATAGGAGTGGTGAGAGTGGATATCCTTGTCTTGCTCTTGATTTTAAAGTGAAAGTTTTCAGTTTTTGTCCATTTAGTATAATGTTAGCTGTTGGTTTCTCATAGATGGAATTTATAAGATTGAGGCAGACACCATGTATTCCAAGTTTTTGAATGATTTTTATCATGAACACATGTTGGACTTTATCAAAAGCTTTTTCTGCATCAATACTTAAGAATTAATCTAACAAAAGATGTAAAAGGATTGTACAAGGAAAATTATAATATCCTGAAAAAAGAAATTGAACAGGATCTCAGTAAATGGAAAGACATCCCTTGTTCATGGATAGGAAGAATAAATATTGTGAAAATGGCCTGTTCATGAATAGAGACAATAAATATTGTGACAATGGCCATTCTCCCAAAATTGTTATACACATTCAATGCAATCCCAATGAAAATACCACTAACATACCTCATAGATCTAGAGAAATCACTCCTAAAATTCATCTGCAACCAGAAGAGACCTAGAATAGCAAAGGCAATTCTAAGCAGCAAAGCCAAGGCAGGAGGCATCACAATCCCTGACTTGAAGTTATACTACAAAGCTACTGTAATAAAATAAACATGGTATTGGAATAAAAACACACCTGAAGATCAATGGAATAGACTAGAAGATACAACTATGAACACACTCAACCACCTTATCTTTGATAAAGGGGCCAAGCCTGTTCACTGGAAGAACAATAATCTCTTTAATAAATGGTGCTGGAAAAATTGGCTATCCATGTGCCGAAAACTAAAATTAGACCCATGCCTATCAACATGTACTAAACTAAAATCTAAATGGATCAAAGATCTAAATATTAAAACAGAAACATTAAATCTGTTGCAAGACAAAGTAGGTAAAAATCTTGAAGACATAGGGGTTGGTAGAGAATTCATGAACAAGAACCAAACTGCACAGGACATACTTTCCAGAATCAATAACTAGAATCACATCATATTAAAGAGTTTCTACATGTGCAAAGAAATATCCAGCAGAGTGAAAAGAAAACCCACAAACTGGGAAAAAATCTTAGTGAACTGTCCCTTAGACAAAGGACTTCAGTCTAGAACTTAAAAAGAATTAAAAAAAATCAGACCCCCAAAATTCAAAGACCCAACCCAAAAAATGGGCATCTGAGATGAACACACAGTTTGCAGATGAAGAAATACAAATGGCAAATAAATACATGAAATAATGTTCATCATCATTGGTCATTAGAGAAATGCAAATTAAAGTCACACTGAGATTCCATCTCACTCCAGAAAGAATGGCCAGGTTCAACAAAACCAACAACAACAAATGCTGGAGAGGCTGTGGGGAGAAAGGAAGACTTCTGCACTGTTGGTGGGAGTGTAGACTGGTGCAACCATTGTGGAGGTCAATCTTGAGATTCCTCAAAAAGTTGGGGTTGGAGGTCCCATTTGACCCAGCTATTCCTCTCTTAGGCATATTCCCAGAAGAAGTGAAAACATCTTACCACAGTGACATGTGTGCACCAATGTTTATAGTGGCACAATTTGTAATAGCCAGATCTTGGAAACAACCTAAGTGGCCATCAACTGAGGAATGGATAAAAATATGTGGTACTTTTATACAGTGGAGTACTACTCAGCTAGAAAGAATGATCACAATGAGACATTTATAAATAAATGGATGCCACTTGAATCCATACTCATAAGTGAAATAAATCAAACTCACATGTATAAATACCATATAGTATCCCTAGTATAAGAAATGCTAAGAGTACAGAAGATTTTATCATAATCATGGTTCACCATTATATTGCTTTGAAGTCATGTGTTTTCATTCATTGGTTGGAATGGTTTTATTCTGTTTTGTTTGATCTTAATATATGTGATCATATGAATAGTTACTTTGAAGAAAAGACAATATGGTAGCCATTGTTGATTTGATGTCATCTTGCTCTGAAGTCCTACTATGCTTTTGTTTTTCTATTACCATTGATTCTATCATGTTGTATCTCATTGGATTTTAATATGTATGATAGTATAAACAAAATTTTATGGAAAATGAGATAATATAGTAGCCATTGTTCATCTTTGGTTATTTGGTTCAGAATGCCTTGCAATACTTTCATTATCTTGAGTGGTTTTATTCTATTTTGTTATGTTTGATATTATTGTGTGTAAAGCTAAGTTCAACTGTTTCAAAGAAAGAGACATTATGATAGCTACTGTTAATATCCAATTGTCTTATTGTGAAGGGCTGTGTTGCTTACATTGTTCTGTTCTGATGTGCTTAGATCTGTCCTCTTGTTTTATTCTCTTTAAATAAAAAAGAGATATAGATACAGAAGACACAGATATAGATGTAACATATTTTATATATATATATATATATATATATATATATATATATGTATATATTATCTACAGAAACTTACACTGAGTAAAGAAAAAGAGCCATTATCAAAAGATTACATACTGTATGATTCTATTTATATAACTTTTTGTGGTGATAACATTTTATTTTATTTTATTTTATTTTATTTATTTTTTGTACTGGGGATTGAACTCACTTCCTCACACTTGTCAGGCATGTGCTTATACTGCTGAGCCAAATACCCGGCCCTATATTTTAGAGATGAATGATGGCAAAGATTAGTTAGGGTCATTGAAAGAGAGGGTAGGAGTAAGAATGGTTATAAAAGGGCAACAAGAACGATTCCCGTAGTATTGGAACTATTATACTATCTTGACTATGTTGGTGAATACAAGAAACCACATAGGTGATATAATTATGTAGGATGTAATAAATAGAAACACATGCATACAAGTGGTATAAATCTTCCAAAATCTGAATAAGACCATTGCATTACATCACCAGCAATATCCTAGTTATGATATTATATTATAGTTTTAGAAAATATTAATATTGAACGAAATTCAGTAATATGCACAATCTCTGTAGTTTCTTCTTAAAACTGCATTTCAATCTATAAGTTTCTCTGTAATAATTTCAATTAAAAATTAATATTGAGCCAGGCATGGTAGAACACACCTGTAACCCCTGCTACTTGGGAGACTGAGGTAGGAGGATCACAGGTTTGAAGCCAACCTGGGAAACTTAGTGAGACCCTCTCTCAAAGCATATTAAATAAATAAATAAATAAATAAATAAATAAATAAATAAATTTGGGTATATAGCACTTAGGGTTCAATTCTCAGTATCACATACACAACGTTATATTGACAGAAGGATCCCAACCTTATTTTGAAAATAAATAGAAAAAACTGGATTACTATTCAATGCTTTATTAACAATAGCTGTTTGGGATTATAGAATTATGGATCATTTATTTCTTCTTTATATGATTTATGGTTTTCAAAAATATTCATGATGAATATCCAAAGATGGTACTGTCAGAAAAATATATTATTTAAGTCTCAGTATCATTGTAACAATATTTTGTGGAATATACAAAAAGAAAGATTGAGGCTAGGAAGACATTCATTCTAGTAATATCTGCATATTAGCAAATGTGGCAGAGAATTCTGTACTTCTAAGGTCACGTCTGCCACCCTGTAAGTCTTAATTCTCTCTTGCATTCTCATTTTTTAAAATAACACCTTCTGAACTGAGTAAAAGACACAACTTAGTGAGATCATAATGATAAGAGATTTAGTTTTTTAAAACAATATTATTTAGAAGCCTACATTTCTAAAAGTTATTCTTGTTTGGAGTACAGGAGAAACACTAAAGAAACAGAGCCTAAACCAGACATGGTAGCACAGTCCTGTAATTGCAGAAGTCTGAGAGCCTGAGGTAGCAGAATCACAAGCACAAGTTTTAGCCCTGCCTGGGCAACTTTGCAATTTACTGAGATACTGGCTCAAAATTTTTAAAAAGTGGGTTTTTAAGAAAAGCTGTAGATGTAGCTCCGTGTTAAGACCCAGGGTTTCATTATTGAGGGAGGGGAGGAAAGAGACAGACATACAGAGAGAGAGGTGGGGGAGAGAGAGAGAGAGAGAGAGAGAGATACAAGTGTTAATTAAAGTGATAGAGTGGAATTTGTAAAGCACAAACAGAAACCCAGCTAAAAGACAGTGAAAGCCTGACATATATAAAACAGTGGATATAAGAGGTAGACAGAAGGAAGCAGTCACAGGACATAGAACAGGAATTTGATCCTGTCCGAACATTCAATACAGAGTTGATTACACAGTGAGAAAGAGCTGGGCATCAAAGAGAGCACAGTAAAGGACACTAGAGATCAGCAATGATAGAAGATCTTGCCACCATTCAGCTAGAAAGTCATCTTTTACTAAAGTCATCTTCATCTCTTTTACTAAAGTCAGGCTTGCCCAGAGGAAGCTAAAATTTAGTAGCTTGTCTGCTAAGAGGTAAAGCCACAGATGTAGTCACAGTTGGAAAATCTGCCCACATCAGAGACAGCGTAAATGCTTCCTAGCTTCTTTATCCTTCCAACCTCCCAATCTCCTACCAAAGCCAAGTCCAGTTGGAGGTCGAAGGACTTGGGTGTCTTAGGAAAGTACCCTCCATGACTTCTTTGAGTTTAAGATACAGAACAGACTTGGAAAAGGATATGAAATCGATCTGAAAACAAACAGGCCCAAGACTAACATAGTCTTTTAAACTATTCAACATCAATTCTCAACTCATAGCCATATTTAACAAATTCATGCTTCTACTAGACATGAGACAACTACCCATGATGCAGCTGTCTCCAAAAGGGAGCAGAAGAGTATCTGATTCATCAATATTCTATCTCAGGTCCATGCTTTCCAGCCATTATAGAATCCCTTTTATAAGTATCAGGTATGGATGACAACATAACTGTGGTCTAGTGAACCATAAATTAAATTACAAAGTCCTTATTACCAACATTCCTCGTATAAAATAGTAGACAGGAAATTGTTGGTTAATATATACATGAAATTATGCTGGCTCCTATAATATAATTCTCTCTCTATAACTGGTCATGTGGCCATAGTTGACATGCATCACTTTACTCTTCTATGACATATGTTGTCTTACTTTCCCTTTCAGCCAGAGTATTAACTAGCTGTACCACTTTTGCCAGTAAAATGATCCAAGCTTTCATTTCTGTAAGGTGTGGATCTTTGGTGGGCCTATTAGCAGCAACTTAGGTTCACATGCTTAGGTTCATTTGCTCACCATTGACCAAATTGAAAAAGGCCATATATTTTGGTAAAATGGAAACAAGAATTGATTCAAAGCTAGTTCCAAGGAGATGAAGGGGTCCATTTGCCTCAAATCACCATCTTCCCATTTGCAGCTTGCCAGGGGCCTTTTGTAGTAAGGAACAGCAGAAGAGAAGCAGACAGAGATAAGGTAGATCTCCACACTTGCTTCCTCACTTCCAGCCATGTTCAGCTCATCCTTCTTTTTCTAGTGGAAAGGGAATCAGGCACCAGCCTCCTGGAGTTGGCAGCACCTGCATATTCTATCATTTCTTTTAGGCTGAGATGAGGAGGGAATGTTGGTTGTATGTTCTGTAAGAGGAAGTTTGAAGACTTTGCTTACCTCTAAAGGAAAAATAATCTAACTTTTAAAGCTCCATTTCACAGTGCCAGTTACAGTCCTGGACCTATTGGGTTGCTATAGGCTTTGACTTTTTCTAAAAGAAATAGAAGAATCAAAAAAATGACCCTCTGGGTTTCAAAGATAGTACCCTAGCTTTCATTATGTAGCAGTGAACCAATTTCTCTTTATTAATCATGATCAGTCATCTCAGATAATACATCTCACACTTCTCTGTATGTTGGAATTGCTCCAAAGTCCAGGTGACAGTCTCAACTTCAATTCATAGTGAGACTGTGTGAAAGCATTTCTTCCTCAGGACCAAAGACCTCTAGACCAGCAAGACTATAGACTGTGGATAAGCAATAAAATTTCTGAGTGGTTTATTAAATATAATAGTTAGAAAAGCCATCCATACTTCTGCCCTTCAATTCCTAGGCCTATATATTCTACACAGAGGAGACATAAACCATATGTCAGTCACTGGTTAAGGTATAGACCGTGTCCTGAGAGACAGCATTGCAATTCCCCAAAATGTCATCTCCCATTTGGTACAATAACTAAATCTTAGCCTATTCTACCATTTTATCAGGCCAGCAGCTCTTGGGTGATGGAATGCATGGTAAACAGCAAATTTTAATTTTATTACTGTACTTTCCTTGTAAGTAAGTATGTCCCTTGGCCAGAACCTTTATTGTGTGTGATAACATAATGATGAATTAGTCATTCTATAAGTCCTTGGATGATGCTTATGAGAAAGCAAAGCTATACTCATAATGATAAGAATAAAGTATGGCCTCTGCATGATAGAAAAGGTTGAATATAATCAGCTTACTAGTAAGTGGCTAGCTTGTTTCCACAGAGAATGGTACCAAATGAAGAGTCTCAATGTTGAGTGTTGACCTTAAATTTGGTGGACTGGGCACTCTGCAGCAGCAGCAAGAAGGAAAAGTCTACATTATTGAGTCTAAAACCAGGGCATTTCATTGGAAAAATTCATCTAGAAGCTGATTGATATAAGATCCTAGAAGATATGAGCTGAGGGGAATCAATCTCCTTGGGTAAAGCAGGGGAATGATAGGGAACCATTTTGAGAGAAAACAGGCCTGGCTTAGTGAATGAAGATTAAGGGAGAGAATGGTTTCTTGGTTTTAAGCTTGGATGACTTGAGTGCATATCAATTCACTGAGTTGAGGACACAGGAGTCTGAGAACACGTTGAGTTTAAAATGCCTGTAGTATGTCACCATGAAACTGTTCAGGATGCAGTCTAAAGTTCAGGAAAGAAGCCTGGGATTGAGATACAGAACTGACAGTCATCAGAATACAAAGAGTCATTGAAACCATGGGGATGGGTGAGTGAACTGAATGTCAATTGCAGGATGAACAGCAAAGAAAACCAGACAAAGCTTAGCCATGATGAATATGCAAATTACTAACCATGGAAGAGTCTGTGAGAATGATGTTAGGGTGATATCTCAGAAATTAAGGGGGAAAAAAGCCATAAAGGAAAAGAAAGTGGTCAAAGGTCAAATTGACTTGAGATCAAGAATGATAATATGAAAAGATGGAAGAGGATTACAAGAGCCCACTGGTAACTGTTGCCTGACTAACAATGGAAATGAATGACCCCTTAACCAAATCCTGACAGACATAAACTATGTGACTAAGGCTGTCCTAGGCCATCCAAGCTCCAATAAATCTAAGAGAAGATTTTAGCAGAGTCTGCCCAGACCAGAAGTGCCACCATAGTCCACAGAATCAACAGCAAAATGTTCATTTGAATCTTTGATTGTTTGTTTATGACTTTCATGAAATGAAGTCTCCCTATGTAGTTCAGGCTGGCCTTGAACTCACTATGTAGCCCAGGCTGACCTCAAACTCATGGCAATCCTCCTGGCAATCTTCAGCCTCCCAAAAGGTGGGATTACAGATGTGTACCACCTCACTCAGCTTATTTGGTTGTTTTCAGGCACTAGGTTTTAGGATGTTTTTTGTACTACAAAAGCTAACAGATTCACACTTCACTCTTCCAATAACCCAAAATATACTTCATGTCTCATGGTTTCTTGAATCAGGAGGTAAGAAAATATGCTTTCTGTCTTAATTTTTGTTTCATTATTTTCATTTAGGTATGCAAGCTTCAGAAGAGAATTTATAAAACAATTTTTGGACATCCGAGTCTATGTACACTTCTGTGAAGGCCAACTGCTTTGATAAAAATCATTGGTATGGTCCTTTATTTTTACCAACAATCTCTCCCTCTCCTCTCCACAACTCAAGGCTTTCAACACTGACCTATGGAGTGGATCAAGGTTGTACCAGAGGTAAAAGGAAGAAGAAGGCACCTCCACTGTAACTTAACAGTGACATTTTTTAGTTGGAACCCAACTCAAGGCTTTGTAAATAAACACTGCACAAGTATCCCCAAAGTGATGCAATGGGGAAACTGAAGGAGGAAGAATATATTGCTAAAATGTAGCATGGCAAATGAACAAGGTGAAAACTCCTAATCTTACTCCTGTCAGGTTTCATGGATTTATTACTCTTAGCTATTCAATTGTATGGAATGTATAATTTAATATAAACTAATTCTGTACTTATAAAATGAACTTATAGAAAATGTCCACATTTGATTGACTAGGTAATGAAGTTACATGGACTTTCAATATCCAGTGATGCAATTACATGATTAAGTTTAATATTTAAACTTAATAAATAAGTTAATATTTAGTCCAACAATATCATGACCTGCCTCCGAGTTTTACCATTACATGCTCACATTCTTTCCCAGAAAAGAGATGGTGGTAGGGCATTATTGTCTTCTACAAAGGTAATACCTGTAATTGCACCTTGGTTAGACACGAATTTTATATTTTATCATTTAAATATACTTTGGAACTGAGGGTATAGCTCAGTGATAGAAGACTTCCCTAACATGGGAGAGGTCCTTGATTCAATTATCAGCATTACAAAAATAAAACACAAACAGAAACAGAGAAGAAAGAAGGTAAACACACTTTAAAGATAAATAAAATGTTTGTAAGTCTTCACAAAATCTGCAGTGAAATGCTTTGCCTTCTTTCTTGGTTACTGGTTCTACATAACTCCCCTTTTTATCTACTAGCAAGAAATAAGAATCAAAAGATGATAAGCATGTGAGGTCACAGCTATGTTAGTGAGCTTGATTTAAGCATTCCACAATACATGCATATATAAAAATATACTGCATACCATAAATACATGTGATTTTTATTTCTCAATTGTACCTTAGTAAAGCTGGGAAAGAAACAAAAATAAATGTTGTGAATGCAAAAAATCACATTAACATGACATAATCTAATCATCCATAATCCATTAAACACCACTCTTGCCACATTCAAACTCTGTGCAGAGGTTCAAAAGATAAGAAGAAAGTAATTAACAAGTAGCCATATTTAAGAAACCATCATTTATTCAACAGAAGTTGAATCAAGCACTTAATCATGTATCTCTGAATATTCAAAGGTGTACAGAAAAGACCTTCATCTCACCCTTAAGGAACTTCCAGGTTGTCCTGTCCTCAGCCTGATTTTCACACTTCTATTTACATCTTTAGCTATAGATCTGTACCAAGAGAAAATCAGCCTATATAGCCATTAATTCTGGCATGTTAACTTCATTGGATTAAAAAAAATGCCTATTGGATTAGTAAAGCATGCTCCTGGATGTGTCTCTGGGTGGCTCATAGAGGCATGGCTTTGAGAACTATGTATGATACATCAACCACTCCTCTCTGGTGCTGTTTCCCCCTTGCCATGAACTAGCCAGGTTAGGTCTATCATGCCTTTCTGTCATGAGATTTTTACCTTGGAGGATGCCAACCATGTAATAATTCTTTGGAAACCATGAGCTTATATGAAATCTTTCTTCCTTTAAGTTATGGGTGTTGTGTATTGTGTCTCAGTGATGGAAAAGCTAACTAACACACATAGTAATGTAATCTCTTTACAATTGATAGATATAACAATAATAACAGGTAACAAGAACAACAAAATAGCTGACACTTATCTAGCTTGCATTTTTTATATTTTATATAAAATATAAATATAAAATATTTATATTTTATATTTATATTTTAATCTTCAACAATCTTCTGAGGCACTGTTATCCTTTTTCTAAACTCAGATAATTGAGGCACAGAGATGTTAAATAGTTCACACCAATTCTGAGTATTTGTTTCATTTTTTCTTAGTAGGCAGAACACTGTAGAGTTGTTTTTTATAACGAGTTGAAAGAAAATGTGCCATTGCTAGTCCTCAGTCAATTAATAAATCTGAATGTTAAAGCACATCATTCTTTAAACACTTGACCTAGTTGAGATCTAATAATCTAGTATGAATGTTTTCCACCTAAACAGATGCCCACAAAAGCCACATCCAGAGAAAAATATATTGTGATATATGTTGAATTTTCTTAAAATCTACTGTTAATTTTCAACCAGCCTATCAAACTGTCTTCTCAGTCTTCAGCCTATACACTTGTATATTTGCTTTTATATTGAAATGGAATGCCACCCCTCTTGTATTCTCAGAGGAAAACATGATAGAATTTGCTAGGATTTCTTTGGAGACCTGTCCTACCATATATATAAAGATAGATTGCCATGGATTTTTGAAGAGGCTCAGTTTTAATGATTTGCTCCATTTTCCAGAGCACATATGAGATGAACTTTCATATTCTGTCTCTTGAACATATATGCAAGGTGGGAAGCCACCCTGAAGGATGCTTTTTCTGAATTTACTCATCTCCAGATTATAGTTATAGTTATCTGGAGATAACTATAATCATCCATCTGATACCTGGAGCCGTGAACATTCTAAACTGTAGGCAACAACTGCCTACTTTGTTTAATAAGCAAACCAGCATAAAACACATGAGTGTGGTAGCAACTAACCCTAAAGATAATCTTAAAAAATAGCAATGATGAAGTTCATGATGAGAGTAATAGCTGATGGCTATTGACCTCTTATAATATGCCAGATCATAGACTAAATGTTTTATAATATTTACAGTCTCATTTAATTTAAATCTCACAATAATCCTTATTCCAAAAGACTCTTAAGTTACTACTATGAAAAGAGTTTCAGACTTTGGTATGTGTAAAATTTACCTGTGAAAGTCACTAAAAATGTAATTTCCCAGTCCCACTCTAGAATATCTGATTCAATAGGTCTGGGGAGTCATGTAAATACCTTTTATTAAAAATAATAGGAAGCTGTTTAAAATTGACAGAAATTAACAAAATAGAGTTCCTGTCATCTAGCATCTTATAAAAAGAATAACAATATTGAGCATATCTTTTCCTAAGAAGTAGAAAATATGTTTTGATTGTGTGACAGATTTGGAGACAAGCAAGTAAAATTAATAGGGAGAAGGAAGAGGAAGGAAGGAAGTTTTAAAGAAGGGGGATGGTTATCTCTTGCTTGATACCAAACTACTTTGAGATTTACTGGCTCAAAAGGCAAAAATCATTGGTTTTGTGAGTCTGAAATTCTGGCCCTGTGCACTGGTAGTTTGTCTATGTGGTACCACCTGAGATGTCCTGATCTGGGTTTCTGAATCTACTTCTAAGAAGGCTTATTTATATGACTGGCAAGTTGGTACTGGCTATCAAGCCTTCCCCATAATGTCCTGTCTGCAAGTTAGCTTGGTTATGAATGACCATTGTAAAAGACAAGGGGAAATTTTCAGTTTCCTAAGGTCTAGTTTCAGGAACTAGCACATCCTTTCTGTAAAATTTAAAAAATTAAGCAGTAAGACATTCAAGGGGAAAGGATATAGATTTTGCCTTTCTATTGTAGTAGTATCAGAGAAAACTGAAGCCATGCTTTAAAATTGCAACAGAAATGCCAGGCATGGTGGCACACACCCAAAATACCAGCATGCTGAGAGGCTGAGGCAGGAGGATCACAAGTTTGAGACTAGCCTGTGTGATTTAGCAAGACCTAACTTCAAAATAAAAGGTTAAAAAGGGGCTAGGGATGTAGACCAAGGTAAAGGCCCTAAATTCAATTCCAGTACTGAAAATAAAGTCATTGTTATATTGGAACATATTTTATAATCACCTCCAAGTACCACAGCAGAATATGAAGAAATATTTTCACAAAAGGATACATCCAAATAATAGATCAGTAATATATTTGATGTTTCTTAAGACAAAATAATTCATCTCTCTATTTTTCTGCAAAGTACTATTTAGATTAACCTATGACAAAACATTAATTTTTAGTTAGAATTCTCTTAACAATTTTTTGTTTTATGCTTAATCCAATACCCAAAATTAAGTGATAAATGCAGCAAATACTTCCTACAGTTGAAAGTTGTGAGTTAGGACTTTTCAAATTAGTACATAGAAAAAGGAGAAATAAGAAGTAGATATATAGGAACTAAAATGCCAACTATCTAAAACTGAACTAGATATACAGTGAAAAAATATTAAGAATGATTTTCATCACTTGCTCAGTTATGAAACTATCATCACTATTTCATAAAAAGTATGTTTTAGTTTTCTGTTTGCAAAATGAAGTACAAACAGAAATCAATCACTGAATTAAAAATTTTGGTCCTAGGGTGTTATTGTCCCATTATATTCCAAATGTTTGAGATAAACTATACAGATGGTGATGACACAGGCAATTGTTAGATTGCTGCAAGAGTGTAAATGATAAAAAGACTTTTTAGAATTGTAGAAAGAGATTCGGTGATGGGAGGGAGGAGATCGAGGTTAAACGCATAAAAAATTATCAAGATACATTATATATATGTACTAATTCCCCAATAAAATTGTAACATTATATATTGCAAACATACACACATACATTAATAAAGAAAAGAAGTAAAGGAGTAAGAAAAAATCCCAAGGAATGACCACATGAAAAAAACAAAAAGAACTGAGAGAGAAGGAAACTAAGAGCTCAGAGTTGTAGAAATACAAAGGAATATATTCTTATACAACACGGGGAAGCAAGCGTTTGAAGTTTTGCTGTTCACAGAAAGTGATCAACATCATCACAAGTTATGGAGGATTATACTTAAAAAAGACTTAACCAGGGCATTAACCAGGGCCGGGGTTTTAGCTCAGCAGTGTAATTTGCCTGCCTGGAAGCACCAGGATGTGAGTTCAATCCCTGGTATGCAAAAAAAAAAACTTAACCAAAGCAGCATCAGTGAACTCAGTGAGGGCAGTTTTAGCATAATCCAGTGGTAGCAAATCTTTTCATCTACATTAAACTATAGGAGGGAATAAGATAAGAGAAACAGCAAATATGGGACAGCCTTTCTAGATTCTTGGCTAAAAATGGAAGGTGATAGAATACTAGCTAAAGAAATATAGGGATATATATATATATATATATATATATATATATATATATATATCCTAATATGGGAATAAATTACCTAGAAATATTTAAGTACTGACTAAAATCAGCTTATATAAATAAGAAAATTATTTTAATTACAGGAAAGTTTTGAAGAGCCTGGAAGGTATGCAATCCAGATCTTGATGTAGAGAATAATCTCAGGGAGAAAGAAAATTTCTTTTAGAGTGACATGAAGAAAGCAAGAAAGAATGATTAGAAGTGCTGTTTTTAGAAGATGTGGTCAATGAAACACTACTGGATATGAATGAGTTGAAGCTAGATCATGTGTACATGAAGGTTCATTATGTCATCCTCCAGTTTTGAATGTTTTAAATTTTCATAATAAAGTACTTGAAACATATTGACAAAAACATTAGGGTAAAAATTGCTTTATTGCTCAGGATGGCTTTGAAATAAGATGAAAAGCTATCTGTTCAAAGTTAGGGTTATGTGTTGCAGTTTTGTTTCATAAAAATGATGAAACTTGAATCTGCTGCTGTTGGAATAGGACAAAGAATTGCTGATTCATTTGAAGTTGGAAATCTTATATTTTGAGTGGTAAATATTTGTGTGTGGTAAGATTTTTCTCTAGGAATTTAAGTGTGAGAGATGTTAGGGAAATCCCTAATTTTTTTTCACTTTTGTGATATTGAGAATTGAGGAGCACCAAAATACATCTCCAGCCTTTTTGATAAATTCTATTTTGAGACAGGGTCTTGCTAAATTACCTAGACTCACTTTTACTTTGTGATTTTACTGCCTTGACCTTCCAAACAGCTGGAATTGTAAGTATGCGCCACTATAGCTAGCCCATAATTGATACTTGTTTCTCTAGTGCCAACTAAATATTACTGGAAGCCACAATGTGATGGAGGATTTTGCTTTTCCCTTTATGAAAAAGTTGTTGGGATTTTTAAAAACTCAGAGTTCTGATTAAACTCCAAGGGGAGAAAGAATTTAACTTATAATGCAAGATAGTTTTTCTCCAAAATAAAATAATCTCATGTATTGTCATATAATACTGATCATAAATATTTACATGGAAATTAAATGACAGTAAAACAATCCAAATGCACTTTAATAAATATTTTTAGATTTTAAGCCAAATGTGCTTCTAAGTGCTTGTAAATTATTTATAATAAACAATTACTATCTACCTAGAGGCAAAGCCATTTAGGATACTGACTTTCAAATTTAATAAACTTTCTGCTATCTCCACTGATGGCCTCATTTCCATTCCAGACTTCCAACTGTTACTCTAACTCAGATTTAAATGTATTTCTAATGAAGATTAATTGTTGTGCAATTTCCACATTTTACCAATATCCTCATAACCCAGGAATCCCTTGAAGTAGGATGATCTAAAGTGCATTTTGGATCTGTGACCACTGACAAAAATCTCAATTTTCTCTACATCCACTCCACAAATGTGTTTATATTTTATAAACTGGACTGTGGGATTTAAACCCTGTGGCCAATTAGTTACCAAGTAACCAACACTGCAAAATAGTATTATACTAACCAAAACTCTGAGATAAGGGTTAACACAATTATGGAAAAGGTAGATTGTACTATAACCAATATGCTTATATCTAAATAGATCTTTATGCATTATTTCAAATGTGGCTTAATTGTATTCTTTAAATGTCAGAGTTGCCAATAGTTTCTAGTTTGCAGTGTGGATTTTTAGAGGATGAGTGGCACATGTAGAACTATGAATGTAAATCACAAGCTCATAAAATATGGTATCATGACCTGTGCATGCAACTACAGACTAGAGAAATCAAACCAAATTTTCTATTGATGACAGCTGGCAAAGCTGGACAAAATATAAAAACTATCTCCATAAAGGTATCATAAAACTAAAAAAAAAGAGGGAAATTATAGAGTCAGTATGGGGTAAGGACAGAAGTCCCAGAAAATAAGATAATCACTGTGGGAGTATTTTCATATATTATAGAGGAGATTAAGTAGTTGAGATGTTGACACACATTTTTAAAAACAGGTTCAAAGTTACTAGGGTAATAGAGATTGCAATCCTAGGTTGGCCAAAGATGGGACACAAGAAGTATGGACTAAAAATTCTCAGGAATAGCACTCTATGTATGTACTATTTTAGTAGAAGAATGGACTTGATGGTGTTGATTTTTGACACCCTAACTTAACTTTTAACCATCATCTCAATCACTGGACTTGGATTAAAGTGATCTCTGATTGCTAATGCCAACAAGCCCTTGATGGACTCAAATACAAATTCTATCTCAAGAAGAAGAACATTATTTTATATCTCAAAATACTTCTTGTATTTTTCTTTGCAAATGCAGTGTTGGGCATACAGCAAGAACTAAACATTGGGCCATGTGTGGTGGTGCTCACTTATAATCTCAGCATTGTGGATGCTGAGGTAGGAGGATCAACATGCATTCCAGGCTACATAGTAAATTCAAGGCCAACTTGAACTCCATAGGGAGACTCTGTCTCAAAAAAAAAAAAAAAGAAAGCATCAAAGAAGATAAGATGCAGGTAGGCCTAGTGGTACATGCCTGTATCTCAGCACACTGGGAGGCTGACACAGGAGAATCTCAAGTCCCAATAATTTAGCAAGTCTATCTGAAAAAAAAAAAGAGTTGTGAATGCTGCTCAGTACCATAGTCCTCCTTCAGTCCCCAGTATAGAGGAAAAGGAGGACAAAGAAAAAAGGGAGAAGAAGGGAGAGGGGAGAAGGCAAGGAAAGGGGAGGGTCAGGGGGAAGGAAGTGAGGAGGAAGGGGTAGGGGAAGAGAGGAGGGGAGGGGAGGAAGAAAAGACACAAAAAAACAAAGCAATAGACTATAAAAATATACCCACACAGACTTTAGATATCCGGGTTAGCAGACAACTTTAACATAACTGTGTTTGCTACAAACAGAAGACATGATTAAGAATGAAAATTCCAGACATGAAAAATAAAATTAAAATTAAGAATTTGGTGCATAGGCTTAACAGTAGACTGGATACATATGAACTAGAAAACAGGTGGGAAAATATCCAGACTGCAAGATGGAAAGAAAGGATAGAAAATATAGAAAGGAAACAGTAAGTGCTGGTTCAAGGATAAGGCCTTACTAACATTTGTGATGCAGGGAAAACAGTGCAGGGCACACAACATCCTCTATGGTTCAGGAGTGAAACATGGGGGTCAAAGACGCAAGCAAGAGTGGCTTAGCTGCCTGGCTCCTCCCCACCCCACCATCTCCACACCAGTTTGGTCCGGAAAGGGGCACGATCTCCTTGTGACGTTACCCTACATTATGGGGTGATATAAACGCTGCTGCCCCTCCTGCCATTTCCAGTGCTTGACTTCTCAGCACCACAGTTGCCATTTTGCTTGTGTGGAAGCACAGCAACTAGTGGGAACTCCAGAGACTGAAGTGTTAACAGGCCCTGTCACAAGGCGACCATGCCTTGGTCACTGCTAAAAGTGGCTGTAGTGTGCTCCAGCAACCAGAACAAGAGCATGGAGGCACACCACATCCTCAGCTAAGGAGGAGTCAATGTCCGGTCCTTTGGAACAGGAGCTCACCTGAAGATTCCAGGAAGAACCCTTCACAAGCCAAATATATATGATTTCCACACTACATATGAAGAGATATACAAGGATCCTAAGAGGAAAGATAAGAAATTTTATACACATTATGGCATTTTAAATGTTGGGCCAAAATAAGAGAATCAAGTTTAAGCCAGAAAGGTTCCAGAACTGCAATGATTAGTTTGATCTGATTCTCACTTGTGAAGAGTGAGTCTATGACCAGGTGGTGAAAGAGATGAATTCCAGAGAACAAGAGACCTGACAGCCAGTGCATGTAATCAATGTGAACATCCAGGACAACTATAAAGAGGCCATCCTTGGGGCATTCTTCATCTGTGACCTCTGCCAGCATATCCAACTCACTGAAGACATGGACAATGAGATCAAAAAGCTACTGCAGGAGTTCGAGAAGAGCCACAAGGCCTTCCTGCACACTGTCTGCTTCTACTGAAGAGAGCTGCTGCCAATGCTGCAAATCTATCTGGAAGTTTGTTAGAACTTTTACCTGACACCTGTCTTTGAGTTTTAGGCACTCTGTCAATGGGCAGGTGGTATTAGACCAATAAACTATGCACACAAAAAACTTATACATGAATACAAGGTTAAAAATAAGGAAATATTTCTTGTCCCATTTTTGTTTATAAATAGAATATTGGTTATAAAGTTTTTTTCCTTCAACCAAAGAAGAAAAAAAAAGCTTTGATAGTGAACTACAACATATATAGATCTTTACATTTGCCTGTCTTTTCTTTGTCTTGTTCCCTATTTAGCTTGACTGCACAAATTCTCGAATAACACAAGCTATAACTTAGGAGAAAAACTTGATATGATAAATGAACCCTACTGGTTGTCAAAAAAAATCTTTACATTTACTTTTGAGTCTTAGAAGGACAAAAGAAAAATAGTGTAGGACTAATGTTTAATAAATATAAGATATCTAAGAATTTTCCAGAATTGATTTTTACAAAGTCTTTCTAAAAGCTTATAACCCCTTAGAAAAGTGGAAGGTAAGCTTAGAAAATCTGGCATCAGAGTGCCGATATTGTCAATCTAAGGAGCCAAATTTTGGAATGTATATATATTTAGAACAGTGCTGCAAGTGCCAGGGTGAGAACTCAGAAGTTCAAGGAGGGATGAGGGGCTATGTGGTTGAAGAAATTAAGAGTGGGAAGTAGCAGCACATAAATCTTAGAAGAAGTCAAGAGTCCAACCTGAGAAAGCATAATCATTATTATACTTTGGATCTCAAATGTCTCCCAAGGACAGTTTGTTAAAGGTTTAGTCACTAGCCTGTGGCACTATTGGGAGGTTGTGGAACTTTTAGAACACAAGGCCTTGTGGGAGAAAGTTACATCACTGGGGCTGTGCCCTTAAGGGAGATTTTGGGACCCAGCATGCCCCTTTCTCTCTCTGCTTCCTGACAGCCATAAGCTTTCTCTGCTACATGTCCCTCACTATGATGTTCTGTTTCACTCTAGGTCCGAAAACAACAGAACAAAGCAACCATGAACTAAAACCTTTGAAACTCTGAACCAATTTAAACATTTTCTCCTTTTAAAGGTTGATTATCTCAGGTTTTGTCACAGCAATAGAAACCTAATATAATCATCAAGACCAATGTAGGAGAAAAAGTGGACCAAAAAATCCTACACATTGGGACCTAGGCAGAACTGAAATGGAATAAGAAACTGGAGCCCATCAAGTTTGTAATATCATACTGTTATGACTTATATCTGGATGTCCCATTTCCTAACCTTGTGTGCTCATAGGTAAGGCTTTTGTGTGTGATAGTGGATTAGGGTATGTGATAGTGGTATTAAGGGTATGTGATAACTAAATGTGTTGAATATAGCTTCACTTTGGGTGTGGGTGGCATCAATCAATAGTCCATAACCTGGATGGAATATAAAGGACAGAAAGAAATCAGGTTCCCTGCTGCTGCTGCTGCTGCTGCTGCTGCTGCTGCTGCTGCTGCTGCTGCTGCTGCTGCTGCTGCTGCTGCTTTCTGCCTGTCCTCCTTTGCCATGGATTATTTCTCCTCTGCAGTGCCCCTCTGCTGTGCTGCCTTGACTTGGAGCCAGGCAAATATGGACTGAAACTCCTACACACTGTGAACTGAAGTAAGCCTTTACTCTTTTAACATGGATGTTGGGTATTTTTTTCCAGCAATAAGAAAAGTAACCAAGATACCTACCCATATCATGTAAACAGATCCTGAGTATCTATGGCAAATTGCTTAATTTGGTTTAAAGGTATTGCAATATGGTGAACGATCAAAGGATTTATAGGTATGAATAACATATTTCTGAATGTGTTTTATAATGATAACCCTCTAGTCAGTGTGAGAGAATAACTGGAGAACTTAGAATGGTTTTAATCTAAGGATTAGGGATTAGGCAGTCTTGAATACAAACCCTGATTCTATATCAACTAAGATATCTCTCTGCCCTAGGGTATGCTAAGTAAATTTTCTGGGATTCATCTTTCTCATCTGTAAATTAGACATTTCACAGAGTTACTTTGAAATTAATGAGACAATGCATATGAAGTGTTCAGTCCTGTGATGACCTGAGTGAGCATCCAGTAAGCCTACAGTGAACAGTGACAGGACTTTCCTGAAGAGAAACCAAGGAAGCAAGATCAACCAATGGTACTGAGACACACTAAGAGAACCTGGGGAATCCATGCAAGTGCCTGTCAATAGCTGTAAAAATGAGAAGGAAGGAATATGTAGCAGGGCTTGAGGCCAGATACTGAGTGTGTATGAAGTAGTGTGTGTGGGTACAAAAGACTATAAGCAGTGAAATAAGGCAGAGAAAGAACACAAGAGTTTCCATCAACTCTTCCTGAGCACATGCCCCTGTCCAATTTTGTGTAATGACAGTCCTGAACACAGGCAACATTGGTAGCCATAGGCCTGTGAAACAAAAGCATGCCTGGTCTCATGGAGACACATAAAGTTCATTTGGCTTTCAAAACTAAAGGGGCCTTTTATAGCCCAATATTCTATGACAATGTACAAACCCAGAGCAAATTTTGACCAAGAGGCAAACACTTTATTTTTAATGATTAGTCATGCAATGGTCCTCAACAATTTGCACAAGTCCAGTAGGTTATTAATTTCTCAGAGAATGAAAGAAACAATTTTAAAAAATTAATGGAAAACTTACTTGGCTAATCTATTTCCCCTTTCCACATGGCCACTTCCTTAATCCAACCTAATACTTATGAGTAGCAGCTCAGAACAGATGTGGCTTATTTTCTCAGCCCAAGCAAGTTGTCCTGCAGTAGAAGTTAATAATAGACTGCAAGTCCCTCTGAAGTCTCTGCTTTCTCTTGTTGTTTTCATTTAGACAAAAGAAATTTTATCAAAGGATTTCCCGAGACTCCATTCCCTAACAAGATGAAATATAAAAACCAAACCATCCACTAGTAAAGATTTCAATCAGCAGAAGCCACCAGTAGATGTTTTGCCTTGTGTTATGGTTTGGATATAGATGACCCCCCCTCAAAGCCTCATGCAGTCACAGAGTTTTCTCAGAAGTGGCTGAATCTAGAGTGTGTGATTAACTAGTAGTGCAATGCTGGGATTAAGGATGCTAGAATTAAGGTTGGGGACTGCTGGATCAGTCCACTGATTGGACTGGCACTACCCTAATTCTGATAAACTGGATACAGTATAAGGGACAGAAAGAGACTTCTCTCTCCCTCTTGATTTCTTTTGATTTCTTCCACCACCATGAACAGTTTCCCCTCTGCCATGCCACCCTGCCTTAGAGCCAGCCAATTATGGACAGAAAGGACTACAAACTGTGAGCTAAATAAACCTTTCCTCCTTAAACTTTGAGTGGTGCATATTTTGTGTCTGCAACAAGAAAAGTAATTAAGACAGCTTGGTTGTTTTTGGTTAGTCTAGCTCCACCATTGAAGGAACCTGGCAGAGGGCAAGAAGGATTGATAAATGAAGTGACAAGAAGGAGAAATAGAGGAGGAATACTTTTTCATTATTCTGGTACCTTGCAGAGTTTCATAACAAAAATCCCATTTTGCTCTAATTAACCTTTCCATTGCCCACCCTAAGAAACAGTTTAATCAGTAAAATAATTTCTGGCATGCTCATTTTCTTGCATCTCCTGCCTATTGTCTCCTCTCTAATATCATACCTCAAATTGCTCTCACACTGTGCCTTGCCCTTGGCCATCAGTCCGTAACCCTATCTTGTCATTTGGACCTTTTGCTTCCTTATCTTTGCCCCACAGAACATAAGCTAAGGTGCATATTCACTTTAACAATGCCTGATATACACATTGGCATGTGCAGAAAAGTAGGAGCATTGTAAGATTCACTTTTAAGCAGTGAGATCTGCTCTCTTCCAGAAAGAATGGTACCTTGAAGGAGTTGAAACAACTAGAACAATTAGAACATTTTGACATTTTCAATCAAATCTGACTAAACTCAGTGCTAATTTGGATTACTTTCCAGTTTTTGTATCTATGCATGGGCTTCTTTGGGAGAGGCACCATGCTCCTCTGGCTCATAGTTATGCCCACTCACATACAGTGTCCTACCCAACACCTGTGTCTGGCACAAAGAATTCCATAATTATTCCCCAGACTCAGTGAGAATGAGTACTTTATTGTTGATTATCATATAATGAACCCAGAGATAACAAGAAACACTTTTCCATTTTAATGTCTTCAAAATATCAGTTTTGACATTCATTGAGGATTGTGTAATCATACAATAACTAAACTTTATAAACTCTTGTAGAATTAGTTATCTTTATGAACATTTTACAGATAAAAAACATACTGAAAATCTGCTTTAAAAACAAGAGAGAGGCTAAATTTAGATTTGAACTTCAGATGGAAATTGTTGAAAGCTAGATTCAGGCCAGTCTATGCAAAATAATATTAATCAATGACAGTGTTAGTGAAGATTCCAAGATGGCTATTTTCTATTGGGACTCCTTCAACTATGTATTTAGCACATTTGTCTTAACCCTAATGACATAATTTCATAAAATGGAAAATAATTGTCTTTTAAGTGGTTTATCAAATTCTATTCTCAAGTGCTCCCCCATCCCAATTAAAGGCATTGTGATCTTACCACTGAACCAAGATTATTACAGCTGTATTTCCCCTCAAATTCAGATCTATTCACCTGCACCTTGATTTGTTTTTAGTTTTTTATTGCTACCACTCTAGTTTCAACCTTTATCTGTAAGATTCAATAGCCTCTTAAGCACTTTCCCTACAATCATTATTAATTGCTGACAACCTATACTCCTCAGATCAGTATAATTTTGATGCTCTTTATAAACACAAATCAGTAATCCAGGATGATGACCTGTGCCTATAGTCCTAGCTACTCAGGAGGCTAAGATGGGAAGATCACTTGAGTGCTGGAATTCAAGTCTAGCCTGGGCAGCATAGGGAGCCCTTGTCTCAAAAAAATAGAAAATTGGCTAAGCATGGTAACATAGACCTGTAATCCTAGCACCCAGGTGGCAGAGGCAGAAGGATTGCTGTTAGTTTGAGGCCATCCTGGACTACATAGTGAATTCAAAACCAGGCTGAACTACATAGTGAGACCCTGTCAAAAAAAAAAAAGAAAAGAAAAAAAGAAAATAAAAGGAAAGAAAAGAAAAGAAAAGAAAAAAGAAAATTTCAAAACCTCATAATTCAATTAGATCCCTACATCCCATCACATTTCTAATGAAACAGAAACTCGTCCTAGGTGGATAAGCCTTACACTTTCTAGTTGCTCTATGACCTTAAACCCTGTTCATTCTTTCCCCCATGTTTTATACTCCTGTCATGACATTCCTATCATTTTACTATTCCTAAAAAAATGGCAAGGCTGGGCCTGGTGATGCACACATATAATATAATCCCATTATTCAGGAGCCTGAGACAGAAGGATTGCTGCAAGTTCAAAGTCAGCCTGTCATAGGGATAGGCAGAGATTTCATGGACAAAACACAAACTGCATGGGAAACACTTCAAAGAATCAACAACTGGGATCTCTTATTACTGAAAAGTTTCTGCACTTCAAAAGAAATCACCAACAGAGTGAAAATAAAACACACAGAATGGGAAAGAATTTTAGCCAGCAACCCCTCAGACAAAGGACTTATATCCAGAACATATAAAGAATTGAAAAACATCAAGACCCTCAAACTCAAAGACACTCTCCTAAAATGGAGAACACACAGTTCTCAGATGAAGACATACAAATGGCAAATAAATACATGAAGAAATGTTCACCATCACTGGTCATTTGAGAAATGCAAATTAAAACAGCATTGAGATTTCATCTCACTCCAGAAAGAATAGCTGCCATCAAGAAATCAACTGATAACAAATGTTAGTGCAGCTGCGGGAAAAAGAAACACTGCTCCACTCTTGGTGGAAGTGTAGACTGTTGCAACCACTTTGGAAATCCATATGGAGAATTCTCAGACTAGGATTGGAAGTTCCACTCAACCCAGCTATTCCCCTCCTGGGTATTTTCCCAGAAAAACTGAAAAGTTCATATCACTGTGATATATGTGTACTCATGTTTATCTCAGCACAACTGGAAACAACCAAGATGCCCATCAACTGCAGAGTGTATGAAAAAGAAGTTGTATTTTTATACAATTGAATATTACTCAACTGTAAAAAGGATGATCTTGAGGCCTTCATAGGTAAATGGAGACAACTTGAGACTATCCTCATTAGTAAAATAAATAAGAATCATATTTAGAGAGGGAAGTCAAGATGGCCAATCAGTAAGCAACAAAATACAAAGCCACCTAGGAGAAACAACTCATATGCCAGAATACAACACCCTGGACAGACCCAGACAGAGAGAGATGGATCCTCTTGACACAGGAAGAAATTAAAACATAAAAAAGCTCATCAAATACATTGGGACTACAACTGAAACAGCTAAAAATTACAGGACACAGTGTTTTTGCAGTGATCTGCCAAGTTTGCACTGGCCTGAATTTGTACTGGCTTGAATCCATGCCGGCCAGGAAAGCTACACAAACTCGTTCCTGCTGCCACTCACAGAAACCACAGCAGCGCTAAAGTTAGGGGTTGGTGAGCCCAACAGAGAGAGGAGCCAGTGAAGGGACCCTCACTAATCCACAGTCAGTTCTGGGAGTGAGACCCCCCCACAGGAAGGGCACAACCAAATGGACAACATGTTGGAAATGGGCAGCAGGAGCCTGAACTGGGAACAACAGTTACTTCAGCTGGTTGCTCCTTCCCCAGAGTAGATTCATGGGATTTGCTTGGACTGGGCCGTGCCCCTAGCCAGGTCCCAATTTGCCATCCCAAATCGATTCCCTATGCCTAGCATGAACTAATTGAGTGAAGGCCCCTGAAGTTTGGCTGGCCCAGTGGGGAGGGGCAGACATATACAACCACTGCTTATACCTCAGTGAAAAGAGAAGTCAGGAGAGGGCAGAGGTCCCTTGCCAGTGTGCTTTGAAGGAAATGAGGCCAACAGTGAAGGGAACTGGGACCTGCACTGTAAACTTTGTGGAGGAAGCCAGGGCCATGACAGGAGAGAGAGGCAGGAGGAGGCCCCCAGCCCAGAACCCTGAGAACACTAATCCAGGAGAGGGAAAATCAAGGGAGACTGAGGGCAGCAAACACGCAACAGCAGACATGGCTTCAATGGACATTAAGAGATATCTTTGGGACTTTGTAGATGAGCTCAAAACTGAAATATTAAATCAGGTAAAGCAAAATATGAGCAGAGTAATAAAATAAATGCTCTCAGGAAGCATCTCTCAGAAAGATACAGACAGAAGAAAGGAGGAACATAAAAAAAGGAGAGAAACATTCAATAAAGAATATAAAGAAAATATAGAATACATGAAGCAGATTCAAAGAGACTACCAGGAAATTAAAAACTCCATTGAAAGCTGGCAAAATGCCTTAAAAGAAACTAAGGATAGACTATCAAAACTTGAAGACAAGTTTGCAATATGTGATCATGAAAGGAAAGATCTCTTAAAAATAACAAGGAAACAGACAATAGCAATACAAAGGCTAGAAGATGACAAGAGAATCTACAATTTAAGAATAAGAAATGTGAATGAAGAAGCAGGAATACATACAGGTGAATTACAAAGGCTATTCACAGAAATAATTAAGGAAAACTTCCCAAGCATGGGAAAAGAAAATGACATTCAGCTTTGTGAGGCATACAGAATTCCAGCCACCTACAACCAAAATAGATCTACACCCAGACATATAATAATCAAGATACCAGAAATTCAGTATAAAAACAGAATATTAAAAGCCATCAGAGAAAAGAAACAGATTACCTATAAAGTTAAACCCATCAGGAATATGGCTGACTTCTCAACACAGACCATCAGATCAAGAAGAGTTTGGAGTGAAGTATTCCAAGCCCTGAAAGAAAATAACCTACACCCCAGATTGACATACCCTGCAAAACTGTCACTAGAAATTAATGGAGAACCAAGATGTTTCTATGACAAAGAGGAACTGGGAGAATTTGTGACAACCAATCCAACCCTACAGAGAATACTGAAGGACATTCTAGAGAGAGAGAAAAAAAACCAGGATTTTAGGAACAGTGGCAGAAAGGCTTCAATGAGTGGGACAGGCAGTAGAATGAAAGAGAAAACTAGACAAAGGCAGAAAAATAGCATAGCAGATATGAGGCAGAGAAGGATAACTAGAATTTCTAACATAGATCACCTTGATACACTATATTGTTAATAGTGCACCAGGATTTAAAACCCACATTACCCACACTACTCTGCGTAGATGTATTATATTCTGTTCCAGTCATTCTACCTGTACTAGATTTGAGGGCACCGACAGTAATCCTGAAAATAACAGGATATAGTACGGTAATCATCCTTAATTTCCTATTAACTTAATCTACCGTTCTGTAAAACCTACACCGTTTTACCATGAGTGATCTAAATTGAATCTGATTTGTTAGATTACTGTTTTGTATTGATAGATTTTATTCAAAGCTGTTATGATTGATAGCATCAAGTCTGAGAGTATAGGCAACTGCATTTAAGATGATAAGGTATACCAGAATATCCACTCTGGTTTGATTATTACCTGCCTTTGAAGTTTTATACTGCCTACAATGTTTTATTTTTACTAATATTGTTATGTACTGCTATATTCAATTATACTGCTAAATTCACTTATGCCTGGTGATATAGACAATTCTATTGAAGGTAATAAGAAACAACACAGTAATCATCTTTTGCTGTGGTTTTATATGACTTTTTGGTTTCATGTTTTTTTCAGAATTTGTTTTGTTTTGTCTTGCTAAGTTTTGTTTTTCCATCCAATACAGAAAGGATAGAAATACATGTAGAGATTCATGCATGCATAGCCGTTTATAGTCTCAGTGTTTGAATATCTCCTTTGTATGCTTTAATTTTGTAACTTGAACAACTATTTCTAAGAGGACAATATGTAATTTATCAACTAGTGATTTCTTATCGTTTAGCTTTTTTTTAAATTCTGTATTATCTCTATCCTTTACATGCTTTTGTTTCTCTTTAAATAAAAAAATACAATGTAGCTGCCATTTCACCATGAAAAAAAAGAATCATATTTATAAATGTCATATTGTGTCTCTAGTGTATAAAGTAATAAGAAATGTAGGAGTAATAAAACCCAAAATGTGTTTTACAACTATTTCCAAGATGACAGTATGCAATTTATCAAGTAGTGATTTCTTAGTGTTTTTTTTTCTTTTTTCCTTTGGAATTCTGTATTGTTGCTACCCTTTTTTCTGTTTTGCTTTTTTTTCTCTCTCTTTAAATAAATTTTTTTTAAAAAGTCAGCCTGGGATACATAATGAGTTCAAGGCCATTGAAAACTACACAGTGAGATCCTGTTTCTAAAAAGACAGACAAAAAAGACAAGTTTATTTCTATTTTAGAATATTTGCACTTGTTTTCTGACCATTGTTTGAGTGTTACTAGCATCATCAACAAAACAATAATTCATTGAACCACCTAAACTTATACAGTGCCAGCAGAAAACAACTTTATTATTTCTTAACTTATTTTATTTCATCAGCACATGTTAGCAGTACATAAAGTTTACATTCATTTTAGTGAGTAATTTCAGGTATTTAATATGTCTTGATTCTTATTTCCCTTCCCCTCCCTTCCTTCTTCCCTCCTTCCCTCTGTCTCTAGTTCTCCTTTCTCCATTTTCAGTATTACTGTTATCATTACTATTATTAGTTCAAGTTTGCAACATGCAAAGCAATGTTTACATTTATGGTGGATATTTGGTGTATGTACATGACATATCTTAAATGCTTTTACATCTCATTTCCCTTCCCATCCCCAATCTGGGTCTCTCTTGTCAAACTATTCCTTATCACATTTGAAAGAAACCCTGGACTGATCCTATAGCTTATTTGATAACTTTCAGATATAAAAAAAGTCCAGGAACTAAAACTAAAGCTTTGGTTCTTACTCACTGGGGGTCATTTGGAAATTCTTTGGACACTTTTGGTTATTGCAGTGATTGGGGATAAGATTAAGGGGCATTGGCTAAATGAGGTCAGAGAGCCCCCAGTTTCTGCCAGTAAGTGAATCCTTGTTCAGGTACTAGGAAACTTTCAGATGCCCCCATGGACATTCATGTATACATGAAAAATATACAAATATAAACTAATTTTTACTTTGGCTTACTACTAAATTTTCTAAAATTGCAAATACTAGAAAGATAAATAAAAGTTATTTACATACTACATTGTTCAGAAATTTACCAAGAGTTGTGCACTACTTCAGAAAATGATTTCTCTGACACTCCATTTGTAGTACATAAATAACCAATATGACACACTTTTGTCAAACTTTTCATTATTAGCTGTTGTAGCCAAGAGGTTTTACATGTATATAGAGAGAAGCACTTAGTCCTTACTTCAAATGGCTAAATAGAAAGAAAATAAGCTGACTACCCAATCATATACTGTTACTTTAATGCAGACTTATTCCTTGTAGTAATTATTTGCAAGCATTTGATTCATTGTGTCATCTAGTGTGATCATGCCAAAGCATTTACACATTGAAATGGTTATTTTATTAGAAAATGTTTTTATTACTTATTCATAGTATGGTTAGAGAATTACATTTCTTTATTTTTTAATTTGTGTGCATAGGTAGCTTGTCTTATTTATAAATCCCATTTCAGCATATTAAAAAGAATGTTTTCAAATGCTGATTATAAAAAGAGCGTATTGAGTCAGATATGATTGAAGACTACCTGAGATTCTCAAGAAATCTCATACTGAACTCTTCCCACCCAGTGGAAATATAGCTGATTTCCAGCCTCTCTCCTTGCTTTGCTCTCAGGGAACTCTGTAAATCAAATTTCAGTCAATTCCTGCACCTCCAGATTCCAGAAGGCATTGTTTTTCAGGTAGCTTCTTGAAACCATCCAACTTTACTTAAAGAAACAAGGAAAAATTAGAAACACTACAGTGCTTCAATGACTCACTCTCTAAATAAGTATTTCACATAAATTCAAAAATTTCTCCATATTGGATCTTGTGTACCTCATGCAGGTACTGAGCTGTGTAGAGCAAACTAGCTCTTGCTACCTCTTCTGAAAATCCTCCATAGTTTTTTCTGACATTCTGTTTTAGAATTTGACACAGATTGAGGATCTCCTTCACAATGTTGATGCAGGAAGGACACCACTGTAACATTCAAGAGGTTAAGGTGTCAAGGAGGGAATATAAGTTCTGAGTGAGAATATCATTCTTTAACTGTTGAATGTATTTTAACTCAAATGTTAATATCAGTGATGTGTCTCCACATCTGGCAACCAAAATGGATATTTTTGACATCTCACTGCTGAATGTGACAAAATTAATTTTAGTAACAATGATATCATTAGTATACTGATTTACTAACTCATTTTAAACAGCCATTTAAAAGAGAAGATTTCACCAGGCATGCTGGCACACACTTGTAATGCCAACAGTCTAGGAGCCTGAGATAGAATGATCACAAGTTCAATTCCAGCCAGGGAAATTTAGTGACATATGGAGATTTTATCTTTAAAAGATGTAAAAAATGCTGGAATTATAGTTTACTGTGAAGGCCCTAGATTCAATTCCAATATCTACAAAATAAGGGTAATAATAACAGTAGCAATTCTCTTAAAATATTATTTGAATTCAGGAGAATATTTGATGTTTAACTTAATTTGCATTTATCAAATGGAAGAACTACACTTTAGCGGTTTGCCATGTTTCTTTTCTTCTCTCTCGCTGTCTTTTACAGATCTGGTATTAAATCCAGGACCACGTGTATATTAGGCAAACATTCTATTACTGAGCCACACTCTCAGCCCTGTTTCACTTTTAAAATTTAAACACAAAGAATACCTCTAAGTAGTGCATAGAATGGAGTGATTGAAATAACTCAAATTCAGGGGGGGTTGCCTTTACAATCACTGTATTGATCCTTGTTTATTTTGAAGGTAGAGCATATGGGCAACAATATGTAGTAGCAAAGAGATTAAATATAGTCATTGTACTCTAAAGCAGTACCACTATATACATTCTCCCCAAATAAACATGGGCAGCTGAATACTTATACCAAATAACAGCTATTTAATTGAAAGTTCTGCAAGTTGACTTGCACACAAAACAAAAAGATTTATTAAAAGTTAAACAATTAAATTGGAAATTTCTAAATGTCTTTTAACAGGAAAAATTCACAAAACAAACCATAGTATGTCCATAAAATGGACTGCTCCTCAGCAACACAAAGTAAAAAACTGTTGAGCTGTGATGTAACTTGGATGGATCAAAGGAATTATGCTGAGTGAAAAAGCAAATATCAAAATATTATATACTAAATGATTACACTTGTGTAATGGTTGGGAAGAACGGATAGGTACAAGTATAAAGAGTAGCACAGAGGAGTACTTTTTAGTAAAACAACAAATCAGTGTTCTGATTATGATCTCATTATCACAAATTTATACATGCACAGAAATGAGAGAATGTAAAACATGGTGAAATTTAAGTAAGAGCTGTAGTCTAAGTAACAATATTATGAAAATATCAACTTTCTGGTGTTGATAATTAGACTATAATTATGTAGGATGCTATCACTGAGGAAAGCTGGAAAAAAAAAGCACAAAGAAAAGTCTGCATTATTTTTATAAATTCTTTTGAAACTATATATTTTTATTTTTTATTTAAAGAGGAAAAAACAGGAAAAAGGTAGAAATATTACAGAATTTCAAGAAAAGAAGATAAACAGTAAGAAATCACTAGTTGATACATTACATATTGTTCTTTGAGAAATAGTTATGCAAGTTACAGGATTAAAGCTCACCAAGTGGACACTAAAGCAGTGAGAGTGCAAACAGATCTGTTTAACAATTGCACAAGAACCTAGAAATATGGTCATCAATCCCACACATCTAAAATACATGCAGCTATATCTTTTATACAACTTCCTATTTCCTCTTTTCTTTACAATAGCAATTATACATTTTTAAAATTTTATTTAAAGAGAAGAAAAGGTAGCAATAACAGAATTCTAAAAGAAAGAAAGATAAAGGAGAATGAGAAAAAGCCCAACTAAGAAATCAGTAATTTATAAATTAAGTACTGTCATCCTGGATGTAGTTGTTCAAGTTACAAAGTTAAAGGGTACATAGTAAATATTCAAAGAGTCAGACTACAAAAAGTTTTGCTCAAAGATCCAACAAAGATTCAGCAATATGGTCATCTATTTTACACACTCAAACTTAAA